>JAUTBV010106833.1:0-14867 GCA_032361325.1 Lepetodrilus fucensis
AACAGAGTTCTATATAGACAGTGATCCCAGGGTATTTGACAGAGGTTAGTGTAGTCATAATGGCCTGGGTTTTCGAGAATGGCACACTGGAGAATGCTTGTTTTCTGTTCATCTAGGCATTGTATATATTAAAATAATTATCAGGCGGGCTAGCTATATTTCCTTTTGGCATCATTAACACTATTTGTTTGTCTGATCCTTTGTTATAACAGGATAGCACAATGGTTAATGTATCTGAATAATAATAATAATAATAATAATAATAATGTGCCAAATCTGCACTCTAAAAGCATGGTCATGTCCCTACATTGATTACTATTTTGGATTATGTCTGGTTCCAGGTATCGTCATATGTAAGGAACATCTGTGGACAATGTATGCTTATTGAAATAACTCTTATTAGAACTAGAAGATGTTTCCTTTTTAAAAAATGGAACAAAAATGTATGTTAACAAGTCGACTTTTTATTGTTGTCGATATTCAACCCACATTAAAGGTAAATACTACTAGTATCTCAGACTGTTTTAAAGAGTGTACCATCACCATGCTGATTATCAGATACATGTACTATAAATATTTTGATCATCGTCATTGTGTAATTGTCATGGTATAAATCTCCATAGGCTGTCAGAATGTTGCCAGGGCAAGTAGCAAGCATACTTGACTTAAACAACCACCACCACTGACAATCACTGATTATCATATTCAAGCAGGAAGCCTTGCTGATAACCAATAACCTGATAACCAATAACCATGACCTGAAGAATGCATCAGTGGAAACATTGTTGGCTCTTAACATTGGAAATATGTAAAGTGTGCACTAGATTGCCTTGATTTGGGGGTTCTTTGACATGTGAATGAATAGGTCAAGTTGGGTTCATGTAAGGTCGAGAGAGATTCATGTAAGGTCAAGTCGGGTTCATGTGAGGTCTAGAGGCAATGAGGACATCTCTGCAATAGTGGGTTGTCTCATAGAAATATGATGTAAGCCATTATCATGATTGATGAGCAATATAATTTTTATCAAATGATTATTTTGTCAAAACTGAAATTGGATGTGCAAGTTACTAGCTGATTAGGGTGACTAGTATTGAGGTCAATTCTACTATTGCAATAATCTGTAGTTGAAAACACTATTGTGATAGTATTGCAATAGTTGTCCTATTATTGTGATACTATTGCGATGGTTTGTTTTTTACAATAAGTCTTAAAAGATGGCTAATATAGTGGCTAATGTACATATAACTGGTATGTAATTAATAAAATGCAAGACAATAGTGCGTTGTTATCATTTAATTTAATCCCAAAATCAAAATATTGTTAAACAAACATGTTAATTGCCAAATATATATGGAATGGATTATTATAGTGACAAAATGCTCGAGGGTTTTGTCTTAAAGTAGTGTTTAAACATAGTACACTATCGAAACTATAGTTGATGGTATTATTGATGGAAATAATCGATAGTTCAAATTACTATCAATGTATTGCTATAGAATGACTCACTATCGCGATCTATCAATAGTGCGATCCATCATTACACCCCTAATGATTACAGTGTTTACATGCTTCTGTGAGAGTTGGATTATATCTAGTCTAGATTAAATAATACATTGACACTGATCATTTTCAAATGTATATATTATATACATTCAGAATCATATTTTTTCACATGAGTGTTTAACATGCAAGTCCTTAATTTTGTGTACGTGTGTGTGTGTGTGTTACGTTGTGGCGTGAATCTTTCACGCATACATACAATTAATGACAGTCCTTTCTATAGTTCAAAGTATTATCGTAAAACATTAATTAATTCAGTTGTTGTACAAGTTATATGCTTGGTACCATTTCTCATGAAGATACATGACCTTTTTAATGTTTTAGGTGATACTGATAGAATATTGTATTTCTTAACATTACTACCATAGGCATGGTAGAGGTACCAGGTAATTACTTACTATAAGTGAGCAATAATTGCATCTCATGTTTTACTACTTTTGCAGTCATTTATCACATTCATAGGAAATGAGAAAAGTAATTTGTTATGTTATTGGAAAGAAAGAAATCAACATTTAAGTGCTTAGTTATCATAGTTATGACTTTATTAAGTTGAAACAACCTTGGCTAATGAGTTTTATTGACTGACTGACAATCATTCTAGCAAATTGACTCTGATTTTTGGCAAATGTTTGTGTTGAAGATCACTATGCCTTTTCTCACTGTGATGAGGGTCCTCAACCTGGAAATGTGTTGTATCAGACCAGCTGTGATAATAATGTTCATGATGTTTGAAGAATGTCAGACCCAGCAGATTTCCCATTTTCCCCATGTTTCCCATAGCGCTGTTGCATAACAACGCTTTCTGTAGGTTAACACCCTGTCATTGCTTCCAAGCTATTGGGTCCTTTGACGGTTGCCATGGCAATTGAATTGTCATCAATCCTGTGCCATTTGAAGTGAAAGTTCCAGCGTAACTAGTGGCTGGAATAGCTGCTCATCAGATGTTCCTGTTTCCTGTCGTATTTGTTTACAAACTGAATCAGGAAAATGCCAATTATTGTATAGTTAATGGTGTTGATCATTGTGCAAGTTGGTCTAGGAGGTAGTAGCTTCAGCAGTGCTTATTAGATGTACATATCATTTGTACTTATTTCATGCTCCGTTTGTAATTATTGTAATCATGATCCTAGCTTGAATATACATCTATGTATCTATATATATTTTGAATACCACTTCCAACAACATGTACAAGTACTTCAACATTGTTTTAAATGAATATTGCATGGTTTACCAACAGAGGCAACAAGGTTGATAATGGTCAAATTTTGCTTTTGCTTTTGCTTTCTCATTAGTTTTTTTATTACTCAAGATGGATAATTACTGATACTACTATATTGTATTGTATTCTTCAATAATCTACAAGGCTTTCTTTATTTGGATCTCATTCCATAGATCTCACCCTCTTGGCCGGGCCTCTTCCGACAAGTCGTACATCATCATAAGTACTGCAAAGATATTATTTCAAACGCATTACCCTGTTGGCAGAGGATGCATAGATCTATGTAAATGTCTATACCAGTACTTCTGAGAGAAATTATGATATTTAGTATTTATATTTATATATATATTGAAAAGTAAACAGTATTTTGAAGTACTATTTTATTTTCTGTTTAATAAATATGTAAGAAGTACATGTGATTTTTATGTCTGTTTCTTTTATTTTGTGTTCTTGACAATAATTCTGTGTCAGCTAACATGTGTGTTATGGGCTTGCTCTGGTTCATCTAAGGTATTGAAAGCAGTTTTAAGGAGATTAACATCTTGGCTATCTGTAAATGTTGAGTGTTTGTCTTTGAATTGCTTTGGCTTTGAGCAGGCTTTGAGATAATTAGGCTTTGATGTGGTGCTAAGATATACATCCACATCTGACAACGTTTTATGACAATTTCTGTCAAGCAATCTGTCAAAATAGTGTTGCCCCTGTTGCCTTAAGTTGTCAATATCCTGTCTACCATCCACATACTTAGAGGATCGTTTTGTTTTCATACTCATTCTTTGATTTTTTAAATCCATATCAGCTCTAGGCAGTGGTGAGCAGTCACCTTACAAGTCACCTTACAAGTCACCTCACAAGTCACCTCACACTGTGTCACATCACAGGAGGTCACAGGAATTGCCAAAGTCATGGCGCCAAGGTCTATGCTTCCCTGTAGATAATGCCAGTGACTCACTGATGATGACTATGGTCACACATATGGACATTGGTCAGATCAATATTTGTCTGAGGTCAAGAATAGGTGTCAGTGGTTTTTCTGAAAGGATGCGCTGAGAAGAACTATTGTAACATGTCTGCGTGAAGTAGAATGTCTCCGAACAGCTAATGTGAGGTCATGTGACTACAGTGATCAATCAATATTTATTGTTAACAAATGTCCACAGCTGAGATATGGAAATATTGTAAATATTTCTGCTGTCAGCCTTTTCTAACACATCTAAATTCCTTCATTGCCAATATGGAGTCATCAGACTCACACCTGCATGTGAACCGTGTTTGCCACTTGTTCCTTGTGCTATTGACATTTCATTCATGGATACAAGTCATGCTTTTTGATTGGTTAAGTCACACTAGGTCAATTATCAATATTAATCGATTTTCGTAATTGTGATATTAAATTTATTTTTTGCCATTTTGTAGTTTCAAATACATGTATCTTCATAATATTAAATTCATGATGATGATAGATTATATTATCTACTAATCCTTTATAGTTTATCTATAATGTTATCAAGCATTTCTAACTCCTTTCACCCTCTCAACTCCAGTGGGATCATTCTCTTCTTAAGCGGTATTTCTAATCAATAAGAAAGAGTGTCCTATTTACAGTGATTTAGGCTATGGTATGTGTTTAAGGCTTTCTACCATTAACCAGATGTTGGGTTGACATTCAAAGTGTCAATATTAATAACATGATGTGTTTGATTACTTGTCTGTCCTTCTGAACAGCTGATGGTTACTTGTCTGTCCTTTTGAACAGTTGAACCTTCCACATTGCTCCAACCAATTGTTGATAATATATTTTAATTAATTTTCATGCCAGTAATATCCTAATTTCACAATGGTGTATGTATGATATCAAGCCAAAGTTAACAAACGTATAACAAGATGAGGATGATGTATACTTTATTTTAAAATTCATACTTTGGCCATGAAGGGCTTCCATTCTGTGTAGCAATTAATAAGTATTTCTTTCTTCTTTCCTACAGAGGAGATTGGACGGTACAAGAGTCCATGAAGAAGTGACAATGTAGCAGAAGGACAACATTGGGAGACATTTGTAGACGTTGTCTGTTAGGATTATCCACACATTCTAAAAAGGTTCCAAGTTGAAGTGAAAAAATAAGGATGGATAGTGTTGGAAACAAGTTTCAGCCATAAAGGTAAGTTGTAAATACACATTCTTGAGCATTTAATATTTGACACTCAGTTTGACATTACAAGAAATGTTGCAATGTACAGTGATGTAGTATGGGTGAATCGATGTGAGCTACTCTGAACTGGACATATTTACATTGTATACTAATTCTGGACTGTATTTACATGGTATACTAATTCTGTACTGTACATGTTTACATGATATATTAATCATGCTAATAGATTTTCTCAATATGACAATACAGTGGGCTAATCAATGATTAGATCAATTCATGTCTCCCAGCAAACCTTTCTGTTAATTAGAATGTATAATAAGCATGTGCCCGTTTCTCATGCTTGTCATGTTTAATTTAATCCATACAGTGAACATAACATTGAATAACAATGCAAGTTATTCTAGTATTATGCTCATTGTGAGCATAATGGAGATGCTGAAGTCTCTGATGTCACAAATTGGTAACAAATTGGAAACAAAATAAACCAAAAAAAAAAAAATCCATGATCAATGACAAATTGTGATGGGATTATAGGTGTTTTAATAATTTGTACTTTGATCTCGTTTCCACTGTATCCATCCAATTGATGATATACTTTGTAGAGAAAAAAGGGTTGAATTTAAAAACGGGAAGTTTCCTTCCCAGCTCTGTCCACAAAATGACCGTAGCCTTAGAACAATGTACATCTTAAGCTTTAGGCTAATGGATTACTCATTAAGTACATGTACATTTACCTTAATGCTTGGCAGCTTTATTCACCATGGCATTCACTACTAGTTCTGCCAGCACTTCCACTACCAGTACTCACTAGATACGCCAGTAGTCATGGTAGTGTTGCTTTAATGCTGTGCAATCTCCAAGTCTTAAAGGTACCGTTCCAGACAGAACAGAGGCTTTGGTATCCTCAGGACTTATTATGCAAGGATACAGTCTTACTCATTAGGATGGTAATGGGGCTAAGATTACGTTCAGCCAGGATGCCAAGATTACATCCTTGTAGTAGCTGCATGGCTAACCCCAATATTCATGTTCGTAACACAGCTTCAATATTCATGGCTGTGCAGTCAGCAACGTTTGCAGAAGCTCAATGTGAGAGAGTTCTCATCCTGATCAACATGCCACAGCCCGGCTGGATTGAATCCAGGAATCTGACTGGCACTTGTAGCCCAGAGTGGCGCTTTAATTGATTGCAGAATCTATTTATAGAATCCATCCTATAATCGAGATGGGAACGGCTTTTACCTTGTCGAATGCAGTGATTTATCTGTTGTGTATGATGTGAAGTATGATTCACAGGTATGTCTTATTGTAGTATGTGCAGATACTGTGAATGGTACTGTGGTAAAGGTTAAAGGTTATTAGGCTCCGCTGGAGAGTGGCCCTGTGCTATTGGCGGTAGGATCAATAATTATGTTGTATTGCAATGCAGGTCCTTCCAGGGACACTGGAGTGAATGGCTGTTATGCATGTGCATAATTTTACACAAGACAGACGTTGGAATCGATTAGGCAGACAAAGCTTTTCATGTGCCAAAAAAATTAAATTGAGAATTTTCACACGTTTTCTGACTGAAATCAAAGATTTCTGGAAGATAACTTCCATACTGGCAAGAACATGGTAAGTCCTAAACATTTGGCACATGGGAAATGGTACATGTGGAGACTATTAGACGAGTGTCTGTGGTGTGTGTGCAAGCTTTAATATTCACCTATTACCTAGATTTATCAGATGTGTCCCTTGTTTGGACAATAGATTAGTTTGTTGTATTCAGAGGCATGATGACTGCTATATACTTAGGCCCATAAGAAGATGCACATGCATGCTTCTGTTATCAGTTGCCACCAATACACATACTATTTGTTCTCTCTCTCTCTTTCTTTCTCTCTCTCTCTCTCTCTCTCTCTCTTTTCTTCTCTCTCGCTTTCTCTTTCTCTCTCTCTCTCTCTCTCTCTTGCTTCTCTCTCTTCTCCTTCTCTCTCTTCTCCTTCTCTTCTCTCTCTCGCTTTCTCTCTCTTCTCTCTCACACACGCACACGCACACACACACACACATACACACACACATACACACACACACACGCACACACACACACACACACACACACACAAATATACCAAAACACATACTTTACCCACACCCCCCCCACATTCTTAATACTTAAATGTTAAGCTAAATGACAGTTTTTATGATCTGATAATGAATGTTGATAAATCTGTACAATGTATCATTTTGAGGTGCCATAGGAGGTCGATCTGGCACATCCTAAACTTATTATTAGCTTTATAACAGTACACTTTGCCACATATAGTATATCAAATTATCAATCATGTTAATAAACATTTGAATATTTTGTGTTCATCGCCTTTAGCATTCTGAGTATATTTAAATCCTTCCACCTCCACTTAACGTCCATCTTCCCTTTTATCCTTAACCCTCTCCCTGCTGGATTAGGCACATTCACTGCTCTTTAGGGCATCTCTGGGTGCCTCCAACATGGGGAGGGTTAAAGCTGTATCTGTATCATGGCACCTTACATTGATATCCTGTATCTGTGGCTTAGTAATCACATAATTGAGGAAGTTAAAAGCCAAATGTCAGCAATATAATTACAAGAATGAAAATGTACGACACTGTCCTGACGTGATCCTGCTGGTGATAGCAGCAAAATGTGAATCAAATGGTACAGGAAACTTCTTTTGAAATGTCAGCATATAATCAGCCCGGCTTCGGTTTACATTAGATATGTTAGACTGCACTCAGCACACCTCAGTCTTGCAGTTTATGCAATACACATGTAACATGTAACTCACTGTAACATGTAACTCACTGTAACATACAACCTTGGAAATCTGATTGGTGAGTAAGCATCCTATATTTAAACATGTGGTAAACATAAGATATGAATTATCAGCATTAAGCAGTCAGTTTTTTAGGTGCTTTACAATTTATTTAAAGTTATTTTATGGCTGTATTATCTAGGAATGATGAGACATATTTATTTAATACACTTGTCACGTATGGGTGAAACATTCCCGCTCCAACATAAAGGATTATTTTATCATCATCTTCAATACATGTCTGATAAATATGTTTTTGGATTTTAAATGTCTATGTTTTGTTAGTTGTTATGAGCAGTGTTAACTAGTTATGTTTTTTTTAAATTTTATTATTTTTAAATTGGGGTTTAAAGTCGCTTTCTAGAATCTTTCACTAATATCATGACTTGTTATATATGTTAAGAGTAACATTGCTGCGAGAATGGATATTTAGATATACGTATTAGGTCTTTGTGGTATTTGTCGCCTACCAAATAATTAGTTATTACAATACTACTATAGCAGTACTACATAATCACAAAATGTAAACATATTCAGACTATATTAGTTATATTCATGTTAAATGATTAATAATTCATGTACATGTTTAATATGTGGATGTGTACACACAAAGAAATAATGAATATTTTATTGGACATTTTGGCTGTTCTCAGTTCATGCAGTAGAAAACTGCTATTGCTGTAGATCTACAGTAGCACTGATATATAAATTCATTAATATATATATATATATATACTACTGTTCAAAGGTCACGTTATGCTACGTTGAACACATTGTTCGATAATTACCATCATAAGTATGCTTAATTGATATAACATAGCAGCAGATGGTGGCTGACTTGTAGTTCTCTGTGTCAACAGTGTGTATGGTTGGTAGTTACACAGCTCTATTGAGTACGATTTCCTGCTTGATTGAAATATTGAAGGGGATTTTTTTTACATAAAGCTGAATTTAGCAGGAAATTATACCCATAAAGGTTTCATAACCTATGGGCCAGATCTTTCAAGAGACCGTAAAGAAGGTGCAAAATTGTACATATTTCATGAGCCAGTCTCTAACCTGCGATGTAAATCCATACAGTTTTGGACTGTTGTTCAACTAGATTAGCTGATGACAAATACGGTTATGCTTTCTTCTTGCTTTGTTATGTATTGATGTAAAAATGTATTGATGTAAATACTGTATATAAATAGGGCCCTTGCAGCACACTAAGAGCAGAATTGATCCAATTTTCAGAAATGACGAGTTGGGGTCCGATGCAGAGGAATGTCTGCATGTTCAGAGTTTACCCAGAATGCATGGCGTCGTGACCTGTGTGCGAACTGCCAGCGTGTCCGCTCCGACCACAGTGATGACCTCCCTTGCCACTCCTCCCCAGTCCCGGTACGACGCACCTCTGTGATCATCACCTCAAGCTCCGCCTCCCTCAAAGGCCTCACGGCTACCTCCAGCGATGTGACCATCACACCCGCGGATATTAAAAATGCCAATTCTGAGATTAACAAGAGGAACGGCAGATATTTCGGGAACGATTCAACGGCAGGTATTCTCGATGAAAACATCAACGTGACTGTTCAACGTGATAGGAATATTCGAGTCATCGTGAAGAAGACCAGATATACTCCTCAAAGTAAAACGGTCGCTTTGAAGTCTTCGTGTTCCGATGTCCGCAGCAGTCATGTTGCATTCACTGAGGGAGCTCCTGACATTATCGGCTACGATGGCGGATTGGACAACCTTCTAGATGAAGATGGAGACTGTCAAAGTGAGCGTCGATCTTCGGTCGATGAAGTGTCTTTCAGCGAAGAAGAGAAGCAGAATGCTTTCCTTGCTCTCAAGAACATGGTATGGAATTCAGACATCAAGAACTTAAAGGGTAAGTGAAGACAACATGCATTTATGTTGGGTAATTTGGGCTGCAATTTGTTCTATGCATTCCGTACCTATTTTGCAGTTATTATCCTTCAGTCATTAACAACCCATGTGGGTGTTACTCTAAACAGGTAGTATTGAAGTGAAGACCAGTATGCAATTGCTGAAATGCTGAAATGCTGTATTAAAAGTGTGAAACTCGTGTATTTATTTTCCTTATTTCCAAAAAAATCCTCATTGAAAAATAAAATAAAGCTGCTTTTATTATATGGATATACATTCATGTTGAATAGTTCTCTTAATAATGTTCAGTAACTATTTGATTGTGTCTTTACCAAGGCATAAATTCTAACTTTTGTTCTCTCAATTTTGAATATTACAGATACCGTCTCTACAGGAGTAAGGCATTCCACTAGTAAAGAGTTTGAGGATATAGAACTGCAATTGCTGTGTAAGCCTGACAGATTCACTAGCCTGAAGGACTGTGATGACACATTCAAACATGGTACATTTCCGGTGCGTTCTAAACCAAGTCTCTCAAAGCTTTCTGTGGAAGAAGTGTTCAACTCCGACATAGAATTGCACAGAATTGCAGACAATATGTGCGATCGTGCTGACAGTGAATCATCCGAGTCTGACCACAACAGGAATCCCTACCTTGACAGACTCAAATCTGAATGGTCTTCACTACCTTCGTCTTCTGCCTCTTCCGGGGAGAGCGAAGGCAGAGCTCAGTTTTCTATGCAAGAGGAAGAAAGTGACGTGACAATGCCGTACAAGATTGTGAACATAATTCCTAAATACACACCCAAACCGTACGTAGTTCCAAAAGAGAATGCTAAATCCTATTCTTTGGATGACATTGAGGAGTGTCTGTATGGGTCTCAGTATGAAGCTACTTCAGGACCAGAGGCAATTGAGAAGGAGAGCACCCCTGTGGTGAATGAAGAGACGAAGACGGCTGAGGTTGATGTGGGGACCTGTGACACGGACAGCACTATAGCTGGTCTGGAGGTGGTGGAGCTCCTCAACGACGTCCTGGCAAGTTATAGCGAGATCGAGAGCAAGTACAGTGACTTCCGCTACAGTCCACGTCAGCCTCCGATAGAAGTGAAGACCAGTGTGCCATCCAGTGATAAAGATGCAGAATGTTCCGATTCACCGAAAGCGAAAAAGAATGTTGACTTTGAGAAGTGCATGGCTTCCGTGGCTGCCAATCTGGATCTTCAGAAGTCGCGGAAGAGCAGGCAGGCTCCTCGACGTCCCAGCTCTCCTCCTCCTGAACCACAAGTATCCCCCACCAGGAAGCCTGCTAATCTGATTGAGCCAAACTTCAAGATGGTAACAGTTGGGAAAGCCATTGTGACACCTCCACCTATGGAGCCTCTCATTGCACCCAAGGCCACAAGTGAACCTCTACTAGGATTTGACGACCCGGACTCTCTTCTTGATAAGGTCGCATGCAAGACAGCGGATATGGGTAAAGCAAAGCGTGGGATTACTTCATTTTTCAGAAACATTTTGAGACGTGGACGAGATGACGTTGTTGAGTCGAGTAATCCTGACATTACGTTTGTTAAGCAGGAAAGTAAGCCTGATCTAATGACCACATCCATGCCCGACTTCAAGGAGGTCAAAGAAGAACCTCCTGCTAGTTCTCCTGCAGAAAGGAGGAACTCAAAGTTTTCCCCTCAACCCAAGTTCCGTTTCCTGCCCCCTTCCACACCACCCCCTACCAACCCTTCAACTGCATCAGACAAATCATCTAGTCAAGCACTCGATCATAAGAATCTTCTGGAGAACCACATCAATGGTGCTATGCCTAAAGCTGTTCCAAGTCCTCCATTGCATAAAAAGGGGCTTTCGAGTCCAAAGCAAAGATTGAAAAGGGACCAAGGAAAGTCTTCACCAACCATGCAAAGAGCAGTGTTCCCCAAAGATGACAATCTTCATTCTGTTCCCCAACTCCCAGCAAATCCACCTCCCGTTCCACAGCTGCCCTCAAATCCACCACCCGTTCTACCACAGCTGCCGGCTAACCCTCCCACCACCAAACCTAAGACTGACTTTTGCTCCCACACACTGCCCCGACAGAGCAAATCCAGAGACACCTCCACCACATCATCCACAACAGACATGACCAAGTCTCAGATATCATCCTTGTCATCTTCCATCAAACCATCATCACAACCTCCTCCACCACCATCCACCCAACCCGGGAGTAAGCCACCACCTCCACAGCTTGCGACAAAGCCTCAAGTTCCACTCAATCCACCCCAGAGCAAGCCTCAGCCTCCGGTCAAACCTCCAGGAACTGTCGGGGAGGATGGTATAGTCGTGCGGCGAAGACCCAAGAGTCCCAAGAAAGGAATTCCTCCTCAGCCTCCAAATCGGACGTCAGTTCCTGCTCGGATGAACCCGGATTCCAGGAACCCAGACTTTGCCAAGGAACTGGAGAGGAGACTGAACAAGTCTATGGAATGCAGTGCCGGAACTCGAGAACCCAGGAAGTCTGTGTCTCAAGGACCTCCATCACCAACTTCTCCGGTTCCGGAACTGGATGAGTCCATGCAATCATCTCCCACCACATCAGAGGAATCTAAGAAGGTAAGTGAACAGATCTGCTGATGAAGTGATGGTTGTAATATTCAGGCAGATGTATTTGCATTGAATGTGGCTTGGGGTATGCAGCCCGGTCTTGTTTTCCACTGAAATCACAATTGTCTGTTGCCATGCCTGAATATTACAGAGCTATCACGAATTCTTAAGTTCCTTCCCACATCAGATGTTGATTGATTCACTTAATTCTGACAAAGATTAACCAAGATTGTTTAATAGTTGTTGAATATGATTTTATTATATTGCATTGCATTTGATCTTATTTAAAGAAGTATCTGAAGGAGAAATACTAAATATCATCTGCTTTGAAAACATGTCTGCAGAAGCAACCATTGAGCATTGGTAAACATTTTCATATTGTTCATTAACCCTATCTATGCTGGAGGCAACTGGGGATGCCCTAACAAGCTTTGTCTGTGCCTAACCCAGCAGGGAGAGGGTTAACCTAAATGTATGGGTGTATGATGAACATCTATGCTAACAGTCTTGTTGACATGTTCAGGCAGAGGAGGACAGTCCTAGAGAGAGGATCGAGTTGCCGACAGCAGTTCCAATGAGTCGGAAAAGCTTCCTGGGTAAGCTGGGGAACAAGAAAGTCCGGGCTCCTCAACCTCCAGCCTCAGTCAAGCGAGCCAAGTCAATCACTGAGTCAACCCTTCCTCGGACTAACAAGCAGAAGAAATTCAATGTCGCAGATATATCAGGACCTGTGGTAAGTAGTGGAGATATTTCTGTGGAGATGTCCTGTTTTATTGGCTTTCCTATTATACTTGTGTGAGATTAATAACCAAGTTTGTGACAAGCTTTTAATAATATCTTTCAGTTGGCGACCCACTTATAAGATATAGCTTTCATCTATTGACTGACATAAAAATATGTTCCAGTTGGCTACAAACATTAATAATGTTTCAGGTGGTGATCCACTTATAATTTATGAAATATGTTTCAGTTGGTTACAGAAATTAATAATGTTTCAGCTGGTGATTCACTTATAATTTATGAAATATGTTTCATTTGGGGACAGAATGTAATAATGTTTCAGCTGGTGATCCACTTTATAATTTATTAAATATTTTTCAGTTGGCGACAGACATTAATAATGTTTCATCTGGTGATCCACTTATTATTTATGAACTATGTTTCAGTTGGTGACAGATATTAATAATGTTTCAGCTTGTGATCCACTTTATAATTTATTAAATATGTTTCAGTTGGTGACCGACATTAATAATGTTTCAGTTGGTGATCCACTTATTATTTATGAACTATGTTTCAGTTGGTGACAGATATTAATAATGTTTCAGCTGGTGATCCACTTATAATTTATTAAATATGTTTCAGTTGGTGACCGACATGACCAACACCAAGATCCTAGAGAACCGACGTAACACCATCTCACTGGGCGACAACCCCGCTTTCTCTTCAGGTTTGATATTCTGTAAGGAATAACAGTTTCTCATTACTCCCACCACAGTGCCTGGTAGTTGGTGTAGCAGTGCCGTAGCAGTGGCGTGTGTAGCAGTCGGTGCGGGGCTTGCATGGAGGGTTTGTCGGGGCCTGGAAACACTTCATAGTCCTATATGTCTAACATACATGTAGTGTTTTAGTTGTCTTATCATATGTTATTATTAACATGGTAACAGGTATGGCATCATAATCTGCTGAGTCGTCTTCAGATTAATTTAATACAGAAACTATTTGACTTAAACAATATTTATTGTCTTGATACAAATAAGACATTTCACAAGACATAAATGTACATCATGCATGAGAGGAGATGGATAAACAGGATTTTTAACACCCTTTTACAAATTGTGAAGATTGAAATATTTAGGCAATATTTATACCAAAAATATCAGTGACGTGACTGAAATTACTAAAGTTTGTGTTTTGGTGCCCGTTGCACGATGCTCTTGTAGACTACAACTATTGTAACGTCAACGCTTTCTATTGTGGCGGGAGCCCAGTTGCAACTATTGTAGCGCTACAAGAGCGTTGTGCAATGGGCACCTGGTAGTTTTTGATAGTTTTTGTCACTCTAGACAACAATATGCATGGTAGATTTTCAAACCCACCTACCCTAGGGTTATAACTTTATAGACCAATTTTTAAATTACGTTAAAAATTTAATGAGCTTGTTGGATTTGTTGAGTGTTGACAACTGTTGATGCAATTTTAGTAGAATTGTGGTGTAAACCAATTTGCTATGACTTATTCCCATTCATTGGGTCAGTATGCTAGTTTGTATACCCATTCTGTCTTGTTGAAATATATAGCATGTTTATGAGTATGCTAAATATTTTCCTCTAACATTGGATTACATATAATTTATTGTTAATTTATTTTCCCCAATATATATATTTTACCGTTTTCTCCCCAAATTTAGCACTTGGAAGTTTATGTATGAGATACTGTTTATTTCTACATGTCTATACATTGTTTAAAGTACTTTATTTTCAGTCAACATTTTATTATATGTGGTACATGTATGTTCAAATGTTCACCCATCCTCGAAAACACAGGCCATTATGACTACACTAACCTCCATCAAATACCCTGGGATCACTGTCTATATAGAACTCTGTTTTCTACTACTGTTCGCCAGTATGA
>JAUTBV010106844.1:0-29677 GCA_032361325.1 Lepetodrilus fucensis
TGGAAGTACAAACATGATTTTATGTATGTCAAGTGAATGTACTTTGCAGTTATAGCTAAGAATTAGTTCAAAACAACCATAAATATCTGAGATATTATGCCTTTAAAGATAAAAGCAGCCACTACAGACTCTATAAATACATAACTTTATTTACAAAACATAAGATACAATTACACTGGTGGCGGCTGGTGTATAAAGGCACCATGTTGACTTTTCAAAATGGCTGCCAATCCTTCCAGATATATATTTCCCATGTCCTTGTCAAATTCAATGAAAATAAAACAAAATTTGTTGATACTGGGGAGATTGTATGTTCAATTTCATCACTGATGACAGATTTAGATGACAGATGATGACCCATGATGATGACGGATGATGACTGTACAGTTTATCAAGCAAGCTCCACAGAATATTGTAAAAAGAACCATATATCAGTTTTTATATCTTATTTTCTAATTTCAAGTCATTTATCATACAAATATAATACTGTATCTGTCTCCCCATGTAGCGTACTCATTTCTTAGATCGTTTACCTCATTTCAATAGCAGATGGCTTTCTTCCTTCAAATGTTTTCATTTTTTGTCCTGTTCGTATCATGGTCTCCTAGCCAAGAAGAAAGTTTTAATCCAAATCTACAATCTTGCACTGTCAGCACTTGTACAATCATTTCTTTGAGACCAAGTGCCAGGAATCACGATAAGATTAAAGCTGCACTCTCCCCGCCGATGCTGATTTTGTACACATCAACATATAGATAGAAAAGAGGCTCTCTTAGTCGTATAGTAAACTCAAATTCTTACCCTCTATTAAACAATGCGAACCAACTGTTGCCACACCGGAATGCAAACATTGTCTTTGTTTATGCATCAACATTGATTCCTTATTTTCTATACAACTCAGACAGAAGATCTTGATAATGGAGGTTAATTCCGATGCAAATGACAACTGAGCACACGCAACTAAGTTATTATATTTTAAAGTCACAAATAAATTTCTACCATATCGAAAGGTGATTTTGGTGGATATTTACCCAAATCTACCTGGAGGTTTTGAGATTAAAAGTACAAAAACATACCTTCTTGGGTGATGATCCTATAAGCTCTAGGGGTCAGTATATCCAAAAGGACCAAAATGGTCCTCAAAGAATCCAAACTCCAACCAAATAATGCCAAATTAAGTCGGGCATTTTTTTAACTTGGCTGCAAATTCCAATGATCAATCACTAAACTGCCTCTTGCCCGTAAATGAATACTAAATCATGCAGATTGTCCTATTTTCCTCAAAGACACATTATAATGATGGGTTTAGTGTCAAGATACGAATTTGAGGTACCTTTCTGGCTTTCATGACCGATGAGCAGACAACGAGCCAATCATATATTCCTTGAACGGCATTGCACGCTTATGGATTCACAATAATCGTGACTGGAACTTACATTTATATAGCACAGTCTCTTTAAACTGAAATATTGACCCATAAATACAGAAACCTAAGAAAAATACTGCTGTCTGGATCATTCCATAACCATGAACAATCACTGTGACTTAATTTGACATTATTTTCGTTCTTTTATATTCTTCAATGGGCTGCAAGAATGGCATATTAGAATACGAGCACATTCAGATGTGACATAGTGCATTTCCTCACACACAATAACTTCCACGATGCAGCTCATCACAGCCTGAATTTGATTGGTCAAAAGGTTTCATAAACATACATACACACTAAACAGAAATATACAATATTCAAGTTAGTGAATATCACTCAGAGCATTTTTCACCAATTTGCAACCAGGCCTGCATTTCATGAAAGAGTTGTACCTGAAGAGCAGGTGAAAATTGAACTTTACGTCACTTCCTGTTATAGTAAAAGCATGGCCTACGGGCGACTTAGGCCTGGACTACAGTATGACTAGTTCCTGAAACGCAGGCCATTGAAAATAAACAATAGGAATGAACATATTGCAAAACATTTTTCTCTCAATGTTTTCAAAATACATGTACCACAATCCATACTCATTGTAACCTAGAACCTATAAAGGTTTAACTATGAATGAGTGAGTTACTGGTTTACGTCACTGCGGGAATCTTTCACCAGCACATGATGATGAGGTTCAACTACTGGGACAGAAACATATAGTACCCAGGGTATAGAACTCTACTAGCGTAACAGTTCCTCCAGACGCTACGAAGATTTAGTGTAGACAGAAATGGGTCATCTCTAGAGATTACTTTAGTGGTCTGCACCACTCTAGAAGATGTGTGATTTATCTTCCCTTTCTTCAGCATCAATGCTGATTTTTAGTGGTTCTGGTGAAAACATACACAATCTTAGAAATTATGAGTCCAGTCTAGGAATGCAGGTTTTTTTCCTTTCTAGAAAAATAGGATTAAACAGCCGAGATTAAAAGCAGGATTGATTGATTTATAGTTAATACGATAAGAGGGATATTCTGAAGACTTGTCTAAGCCAGCTGTGTCTGTTTTGACTATTAACCTGGAAGTCAAACAACACATGCTGTATTACATCCCTTTTCTTGTTATGCCTTCGGTTTCTGAAGTATATTAACTCGAAATACACAGAAATAAAACTAACACACATTTCTTTTCAAATCTGTATAGAAATACTTTTAAATTTGAATGATAAATCTGTGAAACCACAGCTGGTACCGAAATAAAAGACGTAATTTGTCAGTTTTTGAAAAAGTATATTTTTTAGCATAGGACTTCTTTCATTAATCCTCTCCCTGCTGCATGAGGCGCAGACAAAGCTCTTTAGGGCATCTCTAGTTGCCTACAGCATGGAGAGAGTTAACTGGATATTTCCTGTCCATGTAATGCCATGGAATGTCCACATGGTCTATGGGCCCATAGACCCAAGTTTGCTTCATTTAGTGAGCCAAATGATCAGATACCAGTCATCACATCTGTGTCTTGTACGTAGACAATACTGAACAAACTGTTTAGAAAACATAGAGATGGAAGATAAAAATTAAAATGTACAGTATTGAATTCTTCCTCTTCAGTTATGATGTTTATGTTTGAATATAAAATATGAGGTTAGAACAAAACACAATGCAATGAATATTGTTGGTCCTGTATATGTTTGATATTGATGGTCCAATATGTGAGTGATTACCGTATGGAGTTTAACGTGGCTGCAGGAGTCTTGCAACCCATTTGATCCAATATGTTTGGTGGCATGTAATAACAGATGTTCTGTCAAATATCCCACAGAAAAAAATACATATATTCTTATTTCACTACAGAATTATTCACATCCCATGACATAATTTGTCCATATTGCTGCTAATTATCTAAGAAAATTAAGGTAAAATGTCACAATAGAGAATATGGCACCATTGGCCCTCAATGAAATCATTGGCCTCCAGACTGTAGCCAATGATCTCCTGTCCGAGGGGACTCAACTATGCATCCAGTTCTACAAAGGGAGACGTGCACTTTGACCATGTTTTGTCTTCATGATAATCTCCAAGGCTATCACTGTGTGCATGTTGGCCTGAATAATGCATGGTTCATAATTACTGGAAATGTCATCTGTTTGGAACATGGATCTCTTATTACTGGAAATGTCATCTGTTTGGAACATGGATCTCTTATTACTGGAAATGGACATATCAAGAAGCTAGGATATAGTCTGACAGTTGGGAATTTGAGAAACACGGGACAGAGGATGTGTTCTATATGCAATGGGTGATCAATATCACAGCTATACACCTCTGAAATGCATCTCAGGGGCTGTAGATGACTGTACATCTCAATGGTAGCTATTGGTGACCCAAGTCTTTCAGTGGCTGTATGCTTTACAGATATGTCTGTGTTGGCTGTACCCCTCAACACTGGCTCATGTTGGCTGTATAGTACCGGTACTGTACAACCACATTGATAAGTGTCTGGTGGTCATACACACTATAGTCTTTAGTGGCTTCATAACTGATGGCCTTTTGACTATCAATGGTCTTCTTTATGCACACAACCTATTGCAATTGAATTGCAATGAAACATTATGTGCTCTTTCTCTTCATAATTGGCTTACACTTCCTCATTACCATTGTTATACTATCATAAAACTAAACATAGACAAAAATTACCATAAGAAAATTAAATAAATGATTGCTCCCACCAAATGTGATTCTTCTATGAATACGACACAAATATTTCAATACTTTGGGGACTCTCAGTAACATTGTTAACCCTCTCTATGCTGGATTAACAACAATCCTTGTTCTATACGGCACAACCATTTGCCTTCAGCAGCCAAAAAGTTAACCTGTATCTAGGAATCTCACCTTCTCACCACCCAGGGAAATATCTCAAAGCTTAATAATTAGTTATCTCCCTTGGCAAGTATTTATTTCGAGCCTGAAACAAAGGTAATTGTCTCTGTGGTACCCTACAGCAACCTGTTTGCCAAACACAGGTATCAGAGAGATAATGATGGGGGAGCAGGGGGAGGGTGTGTGTGTGTGGGGGTGGGGGGGGAAACCACCAGAAGATTATCTCCTTCTTATCTGTAGCACGACAGCTAAATGAGAAAGGATAAATAGAACGGAGTCTCCAGTATTCAAGGCATGGTGTTTGAAATGGCCATAGGAAAACACAGTTAAGGGATTAATTGGGGTAATTGAATGAATAGGACTTGGCGAGAGATTGATAGATAGGCGGCAGGAAATGAAGATGGAAGGTCTTCCACTAGTTTGGAGGATTCTGTCTGAACGAGGCAAAGGAGATTGCAATAAATTTGAAGTGAAAATAAAAGTTGATTTGGTTATAAGAATGAACCAAAGAGCAACATACGATTTCTTTTCCTTGGGCCATAAAACCCCAAATTTTAAAACCGGTTGCATGGAGTCAAAACCAACTGATACAAGCTTTATTATGACTATGATGATGATAGAGACATTCACCTTCTACTACACATCGAAACATATTATTCTAAAAGTTTTATATTTGAGAAAAACCATGACGTCAAAGAAAGCTAACCCGATGAAGGTGTTCCTATAGAAAGATGGGCCAATAAATAGGCCAATAAAGAAGAAAAATAGCGGTCTTCTGCCAAGAATTCCGCCAGTATCTCGATGTTTCATTGATCAGACGAGTCCATCCATCACGCAGATAAAGGCGACTATTTTAAGTGGAAAACAATATCTAGCCTCACTGATATCCACCTTCACAGATGATTTTTACCCGACGGAAAGAAACCCATTGGTGGTCTTCCTGATGTAGAGGTAAAGAAGCGGTTGTGGAATGGTTGTGGAATTGAGAGAAGGAAAATAAATACAGAACGTGGGAAGACCTTGAAGATTTTATAGTGTCTGTACTCATTTAGTACTGATGGTACAAAGAATGCTTAGATATTAGAAATAAACCAGGGTACCTGTTCTTCTTAAAGCTATCATGTACTCCAGGAGTCTATAGAGTTCTCGTATTGATCAGAGATATAGATACGAGAATGCTATCATCTCTTAGTGGATACGAGAGCTTCATGAAACAATACCATGAATCACAAATACAGAAATTAACAGGGGGCGTATTCTTGAAACATTCTTGCAAACTTCTTAGCCTAAGAACAGTTTGTATTTACACTATAAGAATCCATACCATACTATATACAGACCCTAAGGTATTTTTCTCACAAACTTAAAACCAGACTGTCATGGATGTGTGATATTTTCCCGCTGTGACGTAAAAGATTTGATAGTGTCTGTACTCATTTAGTGCTGATGGTACAAAGAATGCTTAGATTTAGAATTAACCAACTTCATGCTGCAGGCAACTGGAGATGCCCTAAAGAGCAGTGCCTGTGCTTATTCCAATAGGGAGAGGGTTAAACCTGGGTACCTCTTCTTCTTAAAGCTCTCATGTACGGGCTCATGTACTCATTCATTAAAGTCACAGTAAACTAAATATGAAATTAGTCATACTCAGTACTTTTTTTCTTTCCTAGAAAATATAAAGAACTGCTGTAGCTTAAACTGAAATACGACAGATTCTCTACTAAAAGTCTCGTAAATGTTTGGTAAAAGCATACAATTCAAGGCCCACACATAGACCACATATCTGATGATTATCGTGTCTCCAAAAACAGATGACTTACACAATGTCAATGCTCCGTGGAACATAAACTACGAAAACAAGATGGCTCTGGCATTTATGGCAAGATTTTGACATTTTCCAGCGCTGACACAAAGGGAAACATTTTAAACGTCCAAGAAAATAAATATCGAGTGTAATAATAAGATCAACATTTGGGTGATGTGTATATCCATTACGTTATTCGTTGTTCGTTGTGGGCCGGATGTCAGAAAATAATTTGTCATCTGCCCGCATATATAGGATTTCGTCTTGGTGTGCATTTCTTGGAGATATTGTGAGAGCATGTGTACATTTGATTTAGAGCATATGAGATATGCACAATTTCAAGTAAAAATAAATCTAAATATTATCAAATATTCAATTTGACACTAAAATAGAATATGTATTACAAATGTTTGTTAAGTGTAATTTTATCATAAAATATCTCAACTCTTGTCAATAATATTTGAATTAATGTATATATTTAAAATGAATGAATGAATTAGTGGTTTACATTGCAATGGGAATATCTCACCCATACGTAACGCTTTATAAATTAAAAATAAATATTTGTATTAATGTAAGTACCATGTAAAGAACTGTCCTGGTAAGATTGTAATGAGTTTGTAATGAAATATGACTGACTTCACTTGTACTATTAAATGTTATTACAAGCAGTACATCTGTTCATCTGATAATGACATGAGTCAGTGTACAGATTCAATGCCTCAGAGAGTACAGAGTACATTTATAGCCCACAAACATGACTAGTAGGGTGGTCGAAATAACAGAAATATGCCATGCCCAGTTTTGTAGCTTCTGATGCTAAGATGACAATCTGTACAAACTGCAGGTATAAAACAGCTGACATAGTCCACACCTTCTACAAAGCTGTACTTATCAAAAACACGGAAACACAACTCTCGACAAAGAAGAGTTCTTAAGTAGGTTTTTGAGTACATTATATCAGATTTCAACACATTTCCCTCCACGATCAGATACAAGTAAGAAGCTATTTAGAAAGCATTAAATCTAGAAGTTTTTTTCTCTAAAACTTTGAAAGTATGACAAATGAGTTTACCTTGATATCTTAAAGGAAAGCAAAGATCTCAAATAGCTTAGATATCACTATAAGTGGAGAGGTTCCTGAATAAAAGAATTGGCAATGTTGCTGGATTCATTGCATTCCTTATTTTATTCTATGTCGTGAAGTTTTAGTGGACCATATTTTGAAATTTTAGTAAATGTTGTCCATTTTCTAATGAATTTAAGAAATTGGTGTCAAATGTTGTCTGGCTAAGGAATTGTGTTTTTTTTGTAGATGAACTAGATTCAGATTATTTTGCTGAGTTCTCATTGATCAAGATTGGGGTTTTATGAGATTACCAGATTTTAAATCCCTGACATTTCCATGGAAACAGAATATAAAAGCGACTATTTAAAGAATATATCTATGTACATCATCTATCAGACAATAAACACTCTTTGGGGTAACCATAGCGACTAGATTATTCCTTCCCAAATTTTTACAATAAAATTCAAACACACTGACATTTTGTGCAGGAACAAATTAACATTTGTATTACTATTTCCCTTTAGTCAATGACTGCACGAGTCAAAGTCTACAAACTGTATACATGTACATGCTAAAATACCAAACTATCTTTAGACAGAAATTGATGCCGTCACACATATAAGCAACTTTCTATATTTATGGTTCACAGACTAAACCAAGAAGCAACAAATTTGATAAACGTGATACTCTGAGCAGCCGTGGAGCTGATAAAACAGCAAGAGTTAGAACGAAATTATGAGATATTTTGATAAAACATGGAAAATACACCTGTCGTGAGCTGCTCACCTATAAACACAAGCACAACCAAGCAAATCCATTTATGAGGATCCAGTTCCCCAATTCTCTCTGCAATGTTAGAACATCTGTTGGCAGAACCGTAAGAAATAATATGCAATCCATTTCTCGACAGAAAACATAATTTGCTGGAGTCATATGTGCAGAATTCTTCCAGATTTCCAGTGTTTTCGTATGCACATTGCTGCATGTCGTTTGAAGAACTATAGCCAACACGTCAGTCTACCTGCACAGAATTATCATAAAAACATCTTCTAGTCTTTCTCTCGTTAGATATCTATATAATTTCGTATGTCTACATTTAGCCATCCATTAAAAAAATTATAATTTGATATCCACATCGTTTCAAAAAGTATGTGCCAGAATATGGCAATAATCTTGCAATGGTCTGCTCATAATGGGAGAGAAGTCTATAACTAGGTACAGGCTGCGATAAGATGTGGCACTTTGAGCATGCTTTTGAGCAAAGGAATAGTACATTATAAGTTGACGTTTTATTATTATTTTTATTATTATTATTATTATTATTATTATTATTATTATTATCATTATCATTATCATTATCATTATCATTATCATTAATTATCATTATCATTATTATTATTATTATTGTTGTCGTTGTTATTATAACATCATTATCATTATCATTAATTATCAATATCATTATTATTATTGTTGCCGTTGTTATTATAACATTATTATTATTATTATTATTATTATAATAAATTGTTATTATTATTAATATTAACTGAACAATCATTACATGTCTTTTAAATTCATTGAGGAAGTTATCTGCTTCTCGGAGAAGATATCAGTCATTTGGACCGATTCCAAACTTACAACCAATGCACTTGTTACAATCCCTCCTCTAACGTATTGAAAAATATATCAGTGCAGTTTAATTTCAGTTGAATTTAATTTCATTTTATCATATCCTATCATGTCAGACATTATTCAAAGAATATAAAACTGCACATAAATTCTTATACACAAAAAAAAATTAAATGAAATATTTGGTAAACATTAATTCCAATACAGTGATGTCTGTATTTTTAATGACTGCGTAAAACAGGAAGTGTCTGTATCTCCTTCCCGAGCTGTTTACGTGAACTTTCCAGGTGTCATGTGGCACATATGATGCACTCGACTAGAATTATCTCCCCCTGAGTCAAAGACAGCCAATCAGGATGCTGAAATGCCTGGAGGAGGGCGGTGTTGAAAATGTGTTAGATAACACACATATGACACACTTCCGTTTATATGCCAAGAAATTGATAATAAACAGATATACTTGAAGAAAACATGCATTTTCTCATCTTTCACACATTATTTTTACTTAGTTATTCAGATATGTAGCCATGGGACAGACAAACGGTTATCTTCCGTATCCATAACAAACTCCATATTCTTTGAACTGTATGTACTCTGTAAGCTATAACTATGCAGAAAGATAACGAGATAGCATGTCTTGGGATTCCAAACAATTATTGCTATGTTATCAGTTCCGCACAATAGATATGGCAGTTACAGTTATTTACACCACAGGAAGTTGCTGGATTTAATCTCGCAGCTAATCACCATGGTGATGACTACAGGTGAACGTATCAACAGATACATCAAAACATGCCATAAAATGTGCTAAATCAGAAATTATATTACCGGTCCAAACGATATTGGCATGGAGTTGAGGTTTCATGTCAAAAACAGAAATCATCCAGAAATATTAATAACTTTTTTTCCAGAGATTCGCCGGTTCCGAGATAGACGGTTATCTGTTTGCCGATGGCCTGGAGGGTCACCTGATAGAACCATCTCGATGAAATATGGAAAAGCTCAGAAATATTGCTTAACCCCTTAACTCGTATACATTTCATCCTCGTAAATATCACAACTGACATGTTTGTTTTCGAACAAACTTTCATAATTCCTTGAAATTGTATGACAACTATGAAATTGTATGCCATTATATGACAACTGAACCATTTCCAAGATTATATATCAATGTTAAAAATCAAGATGTTATGGGTTAACTGATATTTGGAGGAAGAAGATGAAGAAGACAGGAGAAGAGTAAGCCGGTATTACCAGAATTACTGCATATTCCGGTACTTGTACTTTTAATATACTTCCAGACAAATAAAACAACCCAGTATCTGAGGGTTACGCACAAAAATAGTAATATCTTTCAAACCTGTCATTAAAATAGACAGAAACAAATGGTAGAACATTCCAGATCATGTATTTTTGGTAGGCATCTTGACAAATAAAACAATCCTGTCCCCTAAGGATACAAAAAAAATAGTCAGATGCTTCAAACCTGCCATTAAAAAGGTTTTAAAAAAAACTCCCAAAAAACATTTACACTTTGTATGACTATACAGTACCTACGTCTAGGCTAGATGTTCATACAGTTTAGAAACGGCAGACTGGATAAGCATTTAGAATTGTGTACAGAACTTGACGAGATTTCGGTTGGCAAAACAGGTATTTGTTTTGGTACATTGCGACCTGTCAATCACTTTCACATACCCCTGTACACGTTCATTCGGGTCTGAAATTTAGATCACCATAAAAGAGAGACACGAGCAAAGATCCATGGGTTTCTATTCAGCAGAAGCAGACCATGTCTTAAAAAAGAGTTGGACCTCTGCGGAGAGAGAGTGGATTCCTTGAAGACAATGTAATGGGTTTTCCTAGCAGGACAATGTCATAATAACTTTGAAAAAACTTAAATGAAGAAATCAAAAGCAGCATGAAGGTAATTGCAATGAAAAGAATCTGTGTTTTTCGAGAAATGTTCCAACTTATTTCGTCTTTCTTTACAAGCAAGAACATCTCATTACAATTAAATACAAGAAAATATATATTTCAAGTCTTTGCTGCTATGACCATGAAGTGTCAAACATTTTAGATATTTGAACTATTGCCTTTGTATTAAAGCTTAGTTTTGTAATGTATTTACCTAGTAAGTGTTGTAAATGTCATTAATGTGCCATCTGGCTAATTCCTACTTTCTAACACTTTTAATTAACAAACAGCAGATGTTACACTTTAATCTATAACATGTAACTTATTTTGTTTGTTTTTGTGTAGGTTGAAATATTCCCGCTGCGACAAAAAACACTAATTCAATCAATTATTTTTCTTTTACAAGATAATAATTTTGAAAAGCATGAAAATTCACAAATGGAATGTCACCAATAGGTCAAAGATCATTATCAAAATATACACACCCTTTGCATTGCAAACTATTAGGAACATGCACTTCTGGTTAAATATCACGCTCTTTCAGATATCGTATCTCCCTTACAGAGCCCCCCTACTGTTAACTGTCCTTAAAGATATCCACACACTATACTACTTGTCCTATGGAGCCCACTCAAATCAGCTGACTGTGTCAAAAGCTTATTTACATCTTCAAGCTGTTTTCTCTCAGCATATTCATAGCCTGCCTGGTTAAGGAATCATGCATCTGCAATTAGGCGACAGTTTGGACAGTTAAGGGTCTCATGATGGGATGTTATTGTTTATAATGAAAATCTGACCTGCCTAAATAAAGGCTTAATTGGCGGCCTGTAAAGAGAGACTCCGTGAATAAAGGGGAATTAGTGTATGAGTTCCTTCATACTGGCGAATGAAGATTACTAGAGGACTTGATGAACCATCTTAAAGCTAAAGAGTTCCAAGGATTAGTATCTGGGAATGAGGCATGGAATCAAACTAGGAAATCTTTTGTCCCCAGCCTCTGACACAGACAATGTTGGCATTGCAGATTGATAGCAACAGCATTGGCTTCTACAGATGTATTTGAGTCTGGAATAATGGCTTCCAATGGTACATGAACATTTTACAATCGGGGCTAGATCACAACTTGTCTACATAATGAAGACCTGTTAAGAATGGTATTTCTACAATGGATTGTCTATGCTGGCATTACAAGGGCTTATGTGAGAGACTAGGCCTATCTATGATCTGGCCTGCCTGTCTATGATGCCTTTAAAAGGTCCTGTCTATGTGGGCCTAGTTTAATCAATGATGGCCTGCTTGCCAATGATGTCATTACAAAGGCCAATGTGGCCTATGCCTATCTATGATGGCCTGTCTATGATGGCATTATAAAGGCCTATGTGGGCATATGCCTATCGATGATGGCCTGTCTATGATGACACTACAAGGGCCTGTCAATGTGGGCCTAGGCCAATTTACAATAGCCTGTCTAAGAGTACAAGACACTTATCTTCCACTGTAACATTGATCTCAAAGGCTGCTGCTCATTTGTTAGGCGATATAACTTCAATGAGGACCAACTATCTGAAGGATCGCATTCATGTCTCACCACAATAGCTTAAACCTCTTTAATCTTAATTATTTCCCAAAAAAGTTTCCTGCATGTAGGGAAAAGCTCTTAATAGCTGCCCCAGCAAAACGTTGCTGGCCACAGTATTAATATGTTTTCTTAGCCAAATTGGACATATGTTGTACTAAGGGAAAGAACACAAATACTATTTTCCTAACAGACACTCGTAATTAATCTTCTTTACTGAGGGAAGCCCAGGCAAGTGTGGAAGTCGAGATTGATCACCCACGAGGAGGCAATAAAATCGCTCGTATGTTGCAATGGCAATATTCGTTTACAGAATATCCTCATCGGTTGGGTAGGTTTGAACCAAGTAAACTCGAGTTAGATTTATGTTTTATATATATAGGAGACAGGTGCAATGAAATATATACTTCTCTACATGTCAGTACAGCTAACGTAGCAGTTACTTGTATACTGCATGTACTAATAATGTCTACTTCAATTGTAAAAAGATATATGTTTTATTGCAAATGGACAGGTGCAATGAAATGTATTTCTATATGTGAATCACTGAACAGTATATGTTGGAAGATATTATTATTATTATTACTGTTATTACCACATTATTATTATTATTATTACTGTTATTACCACATTATTATTATTATTAATTGTATTATTATTATTGTTATGTCAATACACCTAACATAGCATATAATGCTTATAGTATTACATTGTGAATAATAGCATGTTTTCTTCAATTATAAAAGAAAAATAACTATTCATATATCATTGTCTACTATACATAGTATAGACACTGTAGATGATAGAATAAAAAATTGACGACTAATAAATCAACTCTAAAAGACTTTCTCTTGTCATGAATTCTGGCACTTTCTCTTACTTTCATTTACTGCTGAAAGGAAAATGAATGAAAAAATATTGAGTTGCTTACAGCTTGTAAACTAAAATGTTCTCTGGAACGAAGAATAACATGTTACACTTGCCTTTTTATCGTAGTACGGAATATTGTTACGCATGTACCACTCATTGGCTCGCAGTTGATACATAGACCACCGTTCCATCTCTCTTGTTGTTATGGTAACTCTCTCTCACAAAAACGACGAAAACTTGAAAATCCAAATATTCACCGGCAGATTCCTTGCAAGGCACATTACAGAACTCTCGCGAAGATTTCTGATTTCTGGTCCGAGCTCAGTGGAAGATGTTTCACAGTTCGTTATCAAGTCTGGGTGTGCTCATAAAAGCTCAGGAAAACATCCAGCAACCCTATAGCTCTCCAAAACTCGCCACCAAATCTCCGATGATAAGCTATCGGGACTAATAGATATAGGTAGAACCACAGTCGGGAATGCGAAATTGCAACCCCAAAAAATCCAGCCATGGAAACAAACACAGGAATTCTGGTGGCCCGAGTATAGATGCGGCAAGTTGGTTAGTGAAAGAAATTATTCGTTTCAACTGCCCTCGACCACACAGGGGTCAAGCTAAGCAAAAAGCAATAAACTCCCAACCAGTGGATAAAGAGCCCGCTCAAATTTTCCTATGGAACTAACATCTGTCTGAGTATCCTGAACTGACCCTTGGCTAAAGGGCCTCCTCACACAGAGTTGTGTCCATTGGCAGAGCTCTCCTGCCCTGAAGTCTTAAAACTCACAAGCACTGAAAACTCCCATCACTTGCACACACACACACACCAGAAACGTGATAGTAAAACTCGTTCTAAAAATGAATCCCCTCGAGATCTTAATATGTAAACCTTGAGAAAAAAAACGCAATCTGTGAACATATTGTGTAAACGATAAGTGTTAAGAAATGATGCTATATTTGGTGAAACACTGCTTATCATGAAAGATAAGAAAGCCATTTGCACCGTGATGCTCCGAGTTATGCTTCTGTACTTTGATAATGTTCCGTCAGGTGTGGAATTTACGCTGCTGATATCATAAGACCTTCAAACCAAGCAGGATTCTGATATATCACAAACAACATTCCATGATAAAGACCGAAAAGAAAACCACCAAACTTATGTCGAACCACGCACATTTCCTTCAGCAAAATGAACTAACAAACCGGCATTATAAATAAGTTTTGGATAAATATATATAAATTGCATTCCAAAAGAAATTACAGTAATTGTGTAGTTATTGAAACTGCACAAATACAGGTGTATCACGTAAACGTATAATACGAAATATATACAGACTGAAATATTTCCTAAACATAAATAAGCATTAAATCCACACAAATTATATTTTGAACTTCCACAATGGAAATATACAAGTGAAAATAAAATCTGTAATCCTTGCAATCTCACCCAACCGTATTTTGTGCACCAAGGGAAGTAACTCCTGTATAGACATTGAAGCGCCAGCAATAATAGCACTTAATGAAGCACTCTGAAAATGTCCAACAATATTTCAGTTGGGATACATGACAATTTGAGATTGGTGCTTTGCTTACCTGGTTTTTGTAGAAAACTGAATCTGCTCGTTGTTGATAGATCTTTGGAAAGGTTTGGATGAAAGAAAATAATTTATGTTCTTTATTCATGAAACGATCATCGAAATGGCCATGAAAAAGCGGATCCAGAAAAACATGCACTTCCCCATTTCTCTCCAAATACATACAACTGATATATTACAAAAAATATTGTAATTACTTTCAATGGAAACCGTTGTGTATTTTTATGAACTAAAATTTAATTGCAGTTTGAAAGCATTTATTTTTTTAACCCTCTGCTCTTTAGGGCATCTCCAGTTGCCTTCAGCATGGAGTGTTAAACCTTTCCCTTGACAACTGTACTATACGTATGGGTTGTACATGTATATATGTACTGAAATTGTGCAATCCTTTAATAGTGAACTCTGGATCCGCCTCAAATTATGACAAATACATACAATAAATTTCATTGAACTTTCCAAACATTTACGCAAAATATTCCTTATAAACTGCACTGCTCTCAGTTCTGTGGTAAGAAATCACAGAATAAAACACAATCGCACGTATACTGAAATTTTAATCAATGTTATTACCATGGTTACGCAATAGAGCGATTATTATACGAAGTGCAGCTCTTGCATGGGCTCATACTATGAGCGGTAGTATATATCATCCATCAATTGTTCTACATGTCTACTGAATGAGCATTTCTGTTCGTTGATAGTGTATACTTTCATAGGCTGAGATGCACGTTGGATAGTAAAATTGACGACTGATTTAGCAAAGGTGATATGAGTGTGATCGGGCATCTACCTTCATTTCAGGTTAATATATCTGGGAATCTGTTGACTTATATGAACAGATTACTCATTTATCTATCTGCAATTCACGTAACAACATTTTTGAATTCATAATTAGTTTTGCCTGGTTCAGTTTCTCATTAGAAGTTATAATAATTTGTCAAAGACGAGCTATTAACAGATTTCCATAATAAAATGAAAATATTACATATAAATGCTAACAATGAAATCCACCAAAATGCAGATAAATGAACAATCTAAATATATATTAACCCTTAGGCTGTATGTACGTATTTGGCAGCCTTAGGGTTAAAATTGAATGAGTGCTTTATGTCGCAGCTGGAATATTTCATCCATACGCAATGAAATGTATCAAACGTTTAACTATTTAAGTCATATTTAGCGTACCAATCGAAAAGATGTGAAGATGCTCGACTACTCTTTATCGATATTTATAATAAATTTGGTTGTGCATCCCAATCTCAAACTATAACTACAAGTAAGACATTTAAATCATGCAAGCAGTTCCACTGTTCAACATGCTTTCAATTATATACAAATAAACTAACATATATACAAATAAAAAATATAAAAGAATTATGATGATCTCTACATATTCCTATGCGTAATAAAAAATATTCAATCTGTCATTACGTAGCTATATATATATAGATGATGCAGTTCTACGGAGCAGTAACCATGCACATTGTAACGAACATAAAATTCACTGAAGATGATGAGTGATGAATGAATCATTTCTAGACACGAGGACATCGTAGAAAACTTCGATCGACATCAAAAGCCGGTCTGTTCACCAAAACTGGTAGTGTGTGAAGACAAACATATGAACTATTATAGTAATCAACGTATGTAGGACTTACATTTGTACTGAGTTGGCTTGTGAGTGTTTTCACTTTATCCTGTGCGTTCACAAGTTCTCGTTGCAATTTACGAACCTTAAAAACAAACAAATGAACTAAACTTATAACGGGAAGGGAAATCAAAGAAAAGGGAAAATTGAACAAACCAATTATCGTTAAAAAGAAATTCCAATGAAATAATAAAAGTATGAGTTGATTTAGAATTGGTATGAATTTTTCTTTTGCATTAACTAATGCGTAATATATCCAAAGTGTAATTTTGAAAAAGAATCAAATAAGATTAAATGAAAATATTAGTTTTCCGCTAAATGACTAAATATGATTGATGATATTGTAAAAGATCTATAATTCTACTTTGTAGGTGATGAATATAATTCAGATGTTATCAAATATCATGAGCAAGGCAATGAGAAATGCATGTATTAAAGACAAAAATCAACTTAAAAATTAAATATATATGCAATATCATATGCAGGATATATTGTTTTAAACATTCCATGACTTACCTCCGCTTGTTGCTTTTCTTCACACTGGAAAAAAATAATCAATGAATATACATATCATATGATATTTTGAGATTTTAAAATAGTTTTGTTCGCAATATGAAAGAAAAACGAGATCACTATGAGAGTAGATATGAAAGCTTCATGAAATGATACCCAGAGTATCGTTTCTCAAAGCTCTCATAGTATGAGACCATAATGCTCTTGTATGTGTACGGTCCCCATGTATTAGAGATTACTATGAGAGTTATTATGGTCTTGTAGCTTTGAGAAACGATACCCAGCAACAGAACACATATAATATCAGCATTTCTAGAGGGCAACCATATTAATATTCCAAATTTCATATACTATAAAATCATTAAATTAATGTGAGCAGAATATTAATGCGAAAAATGTATTAAAGGTAAGACTGGGACAAAACATGTATGGAGACATGGCCGTTCGCATTTTATTGGTGTCACATTTACGTCTAAAATCTAGAAGTCACATTAAATTACTAACGCATTAATTTCGTGATTTACAGTACCATCACTTAAAAGGACTTCTTTTTTTTAATGAAGGAACCTGATGAAAATTCCATTCTGTCTCATAATACTGAAATGAATCAATTTAAATCAATAACATAAACACTCACCGTGGAATAAACTGATGATGACGTTGATACAAGTGACAGGTTGGAACCATGTACTATAATTTAAAAAGAAAACAGATCACATGAATTATTCCATTACATTTAATTCACAAAATATCACTCTAGTTAAGACAAAATCAAAATTCATATCATTATCCAAAATATACAGCAACCAAACAAATATATATTATTTTAATATTCCTTCTGATATTTTCAAATTTGAATTAATGAACAATATATGGTAGATTAGTATATATAAACAATTAATTTCTTATGGCTGGATCTGATTAATATAATGTTAGTGATCATAAAGAAGCCAAGAAAACATATTTCCAAACATAAAAGAACAGACATTTGTTTGCAAAATGTCGATAGACATTTTACAAAGTGACCAACAAAATCTGAAAACAGAGTGATTTGGTGCATTTGATGACAAAACAGAAATGTATGAAATGTGCAACAAATGAAAATATCATAAAATATACCTGTGCAGAATAATAACTACCGTATATAATTATGTATTCAAATAATCCTACTATTATAAATATCACAAAACTTGCATGTGCAGAATTTTAACGGCATAATTCATTGTTATTGGTAGCATTTGATACAAGAACTTAATGGTGCTACGATTGAATAACTGTGCACAGATTAAATACATTCTCAACCCTCTGAGGAGGATACAAGTATTTTTTGATAAATTATATTTTCTGATAAATTTCAATAGAGAAAAGTACAGTGTGTGTGAAACAAATAAAATAAACTGACTGAAAATTAAATGAAACGAAATCATAGAAGTAAGAGACCAAAGTACATACAATTTTAACAATACAGTATAAATAAAAATACAAGACAATATTCCAGAAGTAAGTTGCATAACTCAAAAATTAATTAAAATATAATACTTCTATGCTATATAAGGATGGTGTTTATTTTTATTTTGTTTTCGAAATTAAAACTGTGCATTTTTGTTTGAAAGTGCGCCAAACCAGTAAGTTGAAAGTTGGATATATTCTGTTCTGTTCATATTCTTACTGACTGGTAGAGAGAAGAATACTGGAGGGAGTTGTCTCCCTTAGACCACTTACCACTTGAATATGCATAATCACTAAGATAAGCATAATCCAATGTTGATGATTTTGACAGACCTGATAATGAAACATACAGTTTGCATATAATATATATATATATATATTGTTTATCATGTATATATAATATCATATCATATGCACATATGATTAGCCACAAATAATACCTTACGGTATTATAAATCCCTAATAACTTCTTTGATTACTAAATTGGTAAAATTTAATATCATTATTTGATAGTTCCATACTTAATCCTAAAATGATATGATATGAAACATATTCTGAAAATTTACATAAAGAAAATGAAGAATAATTAATTCAGTGTGACGATATATTTAATATAATATATAATATTATATATCCAATTTTAAATCAACAATGCTTAATAATAAAATCTGGTATTATTCGTGGCTGCTGTGTGAATCTAACTAACTAAGACAGAACATGAAAAAGAGAGTACACAAGCAAGAAGCGTTCCCGAGGGCAGATTCCTAAGTTCCGACTAAGCAAAGTGAAAGTAAAAGAGCACTGAAAGCTACACTTACGACTTCCATCCTCGTCCTGCTGTCCGAGTTTGGACAGTGCAAGGCCGGAGTACGGAAGACTAGACTGCGTGTTGGAGCGCACCATGTTGTGCTGAGGACTGCCGCTAAGCATACTGGGAGTGTACGTCATTGGGTACGTGAAGCGAGAGGATTGTGAGGCAGAGCTAGGAGTCGGGGAGGCCGGAGTGTTCTCACAGTTCTGGCACTCAAGCTGAGAGAAAGAGTTGGTGCGAGGGAGCTCGTCGCAAGCGGAAGAAGAATGTTTGGGGCTACTGGAGTACGGACAGTCGGACTGCGTGGACTTGATGCTGCTGGACCGGCGCAGTCCCACCACGCAGCCGTTGCTGCCGTTCCCATTCCCCCCACCACCCCCGTGCAAGGAGTCCCGTTGGTGCGCGAGGATGCGTGCGCTGGCTCCGCTGAGGGCGCGAGCCTGTTGGATTTGGGCCTGAATGCTGGAAGCGGAAGAAAGAGAGTCTTCGGTGTCGGAGACATGCATTGGGTGGCCGTTGCCGGACTTTAGCCATGTACCGTTGGAGCCGGAGTGTCGCGGGCTGGAGGAGAACTCCAGGGCGGTGTAGTTGGGGTTGTTCTGGAGGGCGTTCTGCTGCTGCACAGCGGCCTGGAGCTGCTGGAGGTTCACGTAGTGGCTGGTGGAGTTCTTGCCGCAGTGCGACGGCGACGATGACTCCGACTTACTGCCGTAGGTGGCGTGGGGGTTGGAGATGATGGTGCTGTTGCAGAGGCTGCCATTCTCGCCCTGCGACGATGTCCTGCTCAGACTGTTCTTGCTGTCGAAGAGTCTCCGCCGGCCAAGGGTGTTCGACTGGAAGTCTCGTTCCGTCTGCGCCGCGGTCGTGGACTTGCTGGAGGTGATGCCGTTCTTTTTCCGCCGTTCCCGCTCCAAGGTGGAACTGGAATAGGTCTCGGGACACACGTCCACGCTGTTGGCGCGGCCGGGCATGGCGCCCGGACGAGGGATGCTGCTCTGTGCATCGTTCGCCGATTTGGACATCGGGCTGGCGTCGACGGACCCGTGTTTGGCCAGACGACTCCCGACGGTCGTCGAACCTTTAGAACTGGAACTCTTATTACTCCCCACAGATGAGTTACTAGCATTACTTAGCGGTCTGCGGTACCCAAAGCTGTTACTCGTGCCAGCCACAGTGCAGTTAGCTCCCCTTGCATTCTGCATTCGCTTCATGCTGGTTTCTAGCAGGTGCGAGTTATCCGTGTTAGTTTCGGAGTCGCGTTTAGTCGAAGGACTAGTAGAAATCGTACCATTCTCGCTCTCGGCGTAGGAAGAGTGCTCGGTCCGGTACCCAAACTCCTGCTGGCTAGCATTGGACAGCTTCCGGAGGGATCCGTATCCTGACGACGAGTCGGTCCGGCGCCAGTTGCTGGGGTCGTATCCGTTGCCAGTGTACGGGTACGCGTAGTCGCTGGGGTCGCTGCTCAGCAGTTTGCTGTTCTGAGGTAGTGAGTACTTCCTCCAGCCGATCTGGCCGGAATCGCTGTGGTAGTCCGTGCCCATGAACGCGCTCGTACCCAGGTTCGGGACCCTCTTTCCAGGCAGGGGTGGAGGACCGCCGTTGGGGTATCCGTGTGGGACGTCCTTCGGGGTGCGCTTGAGACTGCTGTAGGGGTTGCCATCAGACAGCGCCCCCTGGGAGGATCCCGTGAGGTTCTCGTCAGTGCTGATCTCCGCGATCGTGTCGCTGATGTCCCCACTGCTGATGGAGCTGCTGTCGTCAAAGCTGGAACAGAGGACGAGAAGGTTCAATAATGTGATCTGATTGCACGAAGAAATATGTATTCTATATCAAGATTTTGAGAGGAAAACAGGATGAGATGGTTCAATGATGTGATCCGATTTCATGATGGAATATGCATACCTATGATACCTATGCATACTATGATATCAATTTTGAGAGGGAACGAAAACATTTAAAGAGTATTCGTACCAGCTTCTTACATTTTCCATGTAAATTTAGCAGGAAAATGCAATAAATTTTCTTTCATGAAAAAATCAATAGTTACATCAACTTTTGAGAGGAATCAATGTTTAAATAAAAATGTTGCACCAACTTCCATTTTCCATATAAGTTTGAGAGGAAAAGAAAACAATTACATATTTCCTGAACATAAACTTTGGAAGAAATATATTTGTACCACTTCCATTTTCCATGTAAATATGTGTAGTCAAGCACATATCTAGGGGTATTTCAACGTGGATTCGCCAGTACTGCAACTATACTATGTTCATGTTCTGTTCTGTTTGGTATATTTGTGCATAGGCATCTACGTGCTTGATAATAGATGCAATAATATAAACAATATCACAAATAATATCATAATTTTGCAATCCATAGTAATAGGTATTGTAAACTTGGCAATAGTCAATCCATACACAACAGCCTTTGACCACTCATAATAAAGTCTACCTGTAGTAAAAAACCTTAATCTGCTCCTGGTATTGTAGTCATTATCAATAAATAATTAATTTTTTTTAAATTGTGAAAAATAAACAAGTATTATCAATGAAATTGCTTCCTGTATTGCATCCATTTTTGAACATAGAGAGTGAGTGAGTGATGGAGTGAGTGAGTGATTTATTACTTAACATCACAGCAAGAATCTCTCACTCACAAGATGTCAACTAACTATTTACCACTTATTGTTAAAACAGCAACTTTTATCAAACATGGGATGCATATGCTCCCTTGAATTATATTATGTGTATAATATTTCCTGTAATTTAATGTATTTCTCCATGTCACATAAGTGACTTTATGAGAATAAAATTATGTTGTTCTGTTCTGTACAAGACACTGAGAAACATTATTGTGCAATAAAGAAATACATAGCTCACCCAAGTGTCAAACACACTCCATGCATTGTTATTAATCTGTGTCATTCATGTGCATTTACACACGTATATTTCAGACGTACGTTTCATTGATGATGGATGTAGATAACACAGATTATAGTTAACATGTCGCGACACACAGATCAGATCATTTCTATTTCAGTCTCGAAAAAAATACTTTCAGGCAAGGTTGCATATTTAGAGCTTCAATATTCCAATAATTGTTGAAATATATGAGTAATTGCGTGTGCAAATGAACTGACAGCATGATTGATAGTCGACATCCATTGATAAAACATTGCTGATTACAAGTATGGTGTGATAATGACGTCACGTCTATCATCTGTCCAAAAGAGATACCTCTTTATAGGAAGCGCATCAAAAGATAAACAATTTTTTTCAAAAATACTAAGATTTTTTTATTTTATAAATGATAAAATATTTGCCTCCAGAATTTGTATGAGGCCTACATAAAAGATATTTTATTTTGCATCTAAACCAGTTATTTGAAAATATTTAAATGTTATCCTCCAGATGAAACTACAGTGAAATTGTCATAATGGTGATGACTCATTTTACATCATTATTTATTTTAGAAATAATCACTTTTAAAAATTAACATTAATGACATTCCACTACCGGGTATGTTAATCTAGCCAGACTGAGATTATGGTTAATCTAACTCTCTCCATACCGGAGGCAACCACAAATGCCCCCAAAAAGCAATGCCTGTGCCTAATCCAACAGGAAGAAGATTTAACCCTCTACATGCTGGAGGCAACCAGAGACACCCAAAGAGCATGTGACCGTGGCTAATCTCAACAGGAAGAAGTTTAATTATTTAAATTACTCGTGTTAGAAACTAATCCTAATGATGGGCTTACAATCACTTAGACTTTAGTGAAACGGCCCAGGGTGATGCTGGTTACCACGACGATGACTTGATTGGATGGCTGCTCTGGGTATACTTATGAACCGTGATACGTAGCATGACTCACAAGTCCAGAGCACTTCAGCCCATTGATTTTTAGAACAATTCTGCTTTTTTTTTGGTCTGTGCATCATCGTGGACTTTCCTCATCGATCAATATTCTCATAAACACAAGCTACTGTAAGCACCAAAAAAAACATGAATTTCCTTTCATAGATACTACTTTCCATAAGAAAGTAATTGCTCATGTTTCTACGACTCCTACCTTAAAATCCCACATTTATTGCAGATAGATCTATTTGGTTAATCTTTAGTCGATTGATTGTCTATGAAATAAAAAGATGAATAAAAATGCTTGTTGGCATGTTATTAAAATTGAATCCAACAGCGGAAATCTTAGAAATACTTCCTCGTTGTCTAGAATGTATTTAATTAAACTGGGGCAATTATGGGTTAATAATGCCAGTCAGACGATGGCTGTCACAATATGGCATTTCCAGATGTCAGATCGGTTAATAATCTATTGCCATAAATGTAGCAATTTGATTAATATGTAAACTACAAGAGATTGACGTGACTTTGTGGTATGTGAGTTTATAATTACTGTATTGAACGCTATTCAAAATCTGCATCACTCAAGTTCTGTGTGTCGGCCATTTTGGAACATGGGAAATGAAAGTAGATAGATACATGCAATAAAATATAAAGCATTGTATTACACTAGTTTCTAGCATGTTTATATCATTTTCAATCATGATTTCAATGCAAATACATGTACTTATAAATAATGATTGCAATATGACTTCATGAGGCATGATGAATAAATCTCACTTGGACAATCATAGGAAAATCAAGAATAGTCAAACCTAAATAATTTAATATATTCTTGAAATATTGAATCTATGGTTCTGTAGATCACTTGGTACTGTATTCATATAATATTTGACAGAAATCCAAACTTCATGTCCACATAATAAATGTCACAATAAGTTCCTATTTTCAGTAAGTATTGGCAAATAAAATTTAAATATAACTCCATGCTTAAAATTTGAAGGCCATGTCAAGGTCAAACATTCAAATTATGTTTGATATTTGATCGCACAGCAGAGTAATGCCAGAGTAATGCGCCATCATTGACCTCTGTAGATTCCTGGAATCACGTGACCTGAGTAGTAATCAACTGGAGGTCATAAAATAATCTCACTTTTCGTTTTTTTCTAGTATTTGGAAATTATGATAAAAGCAAGTGAATTCCATAATCCGCTAAAACAGCCAGACGTGATCAAGACCTGCTGAGTTATATTCACAGTGATTTGTATTTCCACGTCTAAATTTACCAAGATGAAAAAGATTGATGGTGTGTCCGGGATCGGATTCGTTGCTAAAGTTGAGGAACTTCAAGCGTGAACAAAAAATGTGGATAATTTCACATGGAAATCAGCGTGTGCCAGAAAAATCAATCATTCACCAGTCATTGATTTCAAAGAAAAAAAATATTTCAAGGCAGATTCATTCAAGGGAACATGCTTCCTCAATTTTCGTAGAATGTTCGCCAAGCGGGTTCCTTTTCAGGGCCTATTGAGAGTGGAACATCCTCAGCATCTATAGGATTGGTTTGTAATGCTCGGCGAAGACAACGAGGCTGTTCATTTGTCAATCTAGGATCACAGGAGTGTCCAGACTTCACACATTCGCACATTGATCAGAAATCACTTCTCAATTCGTCGAACATTTATATTCATCCTGGTATTGATGAGAAATCAAAGTCGTCCCGCTTGCTAACGAAAATCGTTTGAGTGTATTACTAGGATTGTTTGGGGAGGGATTAAATCTCTCGAGGACAATGTTGAACAACATTACGCTAAGTAGAAGTAAAAGATTAAATTTGTCGATAAAAATAAACATTTGACATTGCATGAACTACACATCATTTTTTATTTAAAAAAAAATTCATTGTGATGTCTAAACTTCATTCTAAGTTATATATGGTTGCACCAGAAAACTTATCTTACATTTTCAAAGAAAACTAAGAAAGAACAAACAAAGCTTATCAGAAATGCATATTTGCAAGGTGCAGGCTATCGACAAAATGTTAGCCAAACCATACAGTAAGTTATAATATGCTTCACAATGAATATGTCCAACATCAGCCATAATCAGTCTAAAGGAACAAGTAACCTTTGAATTATATCAATTATGAATAGAATGACTTTGAATAATTGTTGGAAATTTGAGAATCCATAATAGCCACGTTCTGAGGTACTTATATCAATCTATACGTGTGAACTTTGTGTCGACCTCAAGCCAGGAACCAAGGACAATGGAACTGGATAATACCGAAATGGCCAATGTGACAGACCTTCGATAAGTCTTAGTCTGCCTTGGTTGTGACTGGCAGAATTAAGAGGCTTGCGGTACATGTGGGGACACGTGGTACCATACGTCTGAGGACACATGGGGTGGTTGTCGATAGAGCAAGAGAAAAACCTCGCATTTCAAAATTGATATTGACAAATTCCTTAGGGTATTTCTTGATAAATAATGGCCACATCTGTTGCTTTGCAGCACAACTTATTGAGGAATATTGACAAATTCACGTGTACTGCTCATTATAATTCAACTATAACACCTTATTTGTGATCAAGGAATGTGTAAGTCTGTTGTGGATGTCGATATGGAAATACATTAGGAATGTCAATGAGAAAAATCTATTGTGTGTGTCGATATGTAAATCTATTGTGAATGGCTAACTTAAATTCAAGAGTCTATTTTTAGACACACAATTAATAGTACATTGCATTACACTGAACATTGTTTAGAACATTTTTCAATTGTCCACTAAACCACCACAATCACCATAATTTTGTATTTAGATGATTACAAGAAAAACATATATTCCAATGTTTCCAATTTCACTAAGAAAATAATAATTTCATATTTGTATTTGACACATAAAAAGTAAAACTACAGGCAATACTTTGAGATAGCCTGCCTACATAAAAATAAACATGACAAATTCCTGGATATTCCCAAATATAAATACTAGTTTAGATTTCTTTGATGTCCATTCAGTATAATGTCAATCATACAACATTTTCAATTTACTTTTCCGTATATTACGAGAATCATTCATTATATCCAACAGGGAGCTTGAAGTCCCGATATTCAGTATTTAACCCTCTCCCTGCTGAAGGAAACTTAAGTTGCCCGATCACATGCAGAAATACAACACTTTGATGTTATTCAGCAGTGAGAAGGTTCAATAGCTAAAGTTAGCCAAAATGTACTGGTATTTCCTGGTAAATCAGCCAAGATGCACTGGTATTTCCTGGTAAATCCGACGGTTACCTCATCCCTGGTGCTGATAGTCCAGCAGCTAAATTGCTGCTGATACGCTGGAGAACGATCCCGCTCCATGTCTTCATATCCTCATTTACTTGGACTTTATTGGATTACTACTGTATTGTAGCCAAACAGATTTTCATTTACATCTTCATTCCATTAGAATTCCATCTATATTCCGGAATTTTCGAGATAAGAAATAGATTACCATCATTGCAAACCTGACCATTCAGTTACGATACTCTTACAACAGTTTGTATCTCATCGTGTTTGCATAACTACCAATTTCTCATTCTTGGGAATGGAAAGAATAAATAGAATTTAAAGAGAATTTGACAGTGATCTCACTGTGGTATGCTACATTGGGAGTGAAACCTGGAGCAACTACGCATTAGAAAAATATGTTGTGGTCAGAGCTGTTGTGTAACAGGACCATTCTCTCCATTCAAATGGGCATTGAGTTCCTAATCCAGTTATTTTCCAAGACTTCCAAGTCTCCAAGGAACTAGGAATTACCTGTGGGACAATTAAGTAAAAACAGCCTGCTATAAATAACTCGAATACACATTGGGCGCCATTGTCAAATAATTCTGTCAATCCTTGGATTCGAACTCGAGTTGTATGGATGCTGTCTGGATGCAACTTCAACATTCTACTGATGTAATCAAATGGATTACCCTGCTAATCAAAGGATAACCCCACTAATCAAAGGATAATCCTGATAATCAAAGGATAACACTGCTTTCGGAGACCAGTACAAGCAATATCTACCGGTATGCAGTGTGTATTTACAAATGGATACATTTTCATATTTTTAATAAATGAGATCTAGAATGGCGTTCAATATTCTTTCATTTCTATTATGGCTGTTCAGAGTAGAGCGGGAGGAAACCCACAACATCTGTAGCACTGAATGTTGCAGTAACCCACGAGCATTGCCATGGCTGGTACTGACAGAACTGACACTTTCATATGCCTCAACAGTGGTAACTTTACATGATATACACAGAAACATAGACAGCTTACCACTCAAGCTAAAAATTAATAGCCTTGATGAAAACATTGAAGCAAGCAAAGGGCTGCAATCTCTGGAGAGATCTATTGCCCTCCGATTTACGTCCTATCAAGAGACAAGTGTCCAGAAAGTGAGTAACTGCATTATCTGCAGCTGACTGATCTCCTCTAGATTAGACCGCTAGGTGGCACTGTCATCTTCCCGTCTGCTCGGTACATGGTACAGCCGCTTTTTGGCAAAGGAATCGTTTTCTGGTAGTCGGATAGGTTTCTGGTAGTCAGACCGCTTTCTGGTAGAAATATCTCAACGTAATTACACATCAGTCATAAACCCTCATGGGTGCAAATGTTTCCCTGGAAACAAGGTCCAATCATTGAAAGCAAACAATAACATATGATAAAAATGTATGATACATACTGCATAGAATATTGCCTATCAATAACCTTGCATGAGCTGCTTAGAACTTCAGTACATTAGATAAATGTTCCAAACTCAATGTACTTAATGGAACTTCAGTACAATGTTAGATAAATGCTTCCAACTCAATGTACTTAAATCACCAAAAGGCCAAATGGCGTATTAAGAATGATGACTAAAACAAACTTGACGCAGTGCTTCATGATGTGAGAAGTATTTCATTAGTTAATGACTTTACCAATATCTCAGCTCAACTTTCTGTAATGCCTGTGAAGTTTGGGATGATCTTGTTGAAACACTGCCAACACATTTACATCCACCAGTTAAAACCCCATCAAGCTATCAGTCTGCTTTGCCCCCCTCAGTTCACATTACCCCATCAGACCACATTGCCCCTGTCAGACCACATTGCCCCATCAGTTCACATTTCCACCATAAGACCACATTGCCCATGTCAGACCACATTGCCCTGCCAGTCCACATTGCCCCCCTCAGTCCACATTGTCCCATCAGTCCAAATTGACCCCATCAGTCCACATTGCCATTAGTCCACATTGCACCATGAGTCCAAATTGCCCCTATCAGTCCACATTGCCATCGGTTTGCATTGCCCTGTCAGTCTACATTGCCCTATCAGTCCACATTGCTGCCATCAGTCCATATTGCCCCTGTCAGACCACATTGCCCTGAATCATCGCGGCCTCACAGTGCAGACCCAGCACAAGTACTGAAGTCTGTTCAATAAGTACGTAACTTTACCTGGAACATCGAATCCTACATCTCCGTAAATAGTCAGTGGTGTGGAAAAAGCATTCACTGTGGTAACTTGGTGCTAAAACTTTCAAAACAAATTTCTCCTTTCCAACAATGATCTGACGATAGCAGTTTAACCATAGTCTGTTCAATTCATTGCCGTTCTAACTTGAGTGATCCTGATTATAATCAGTCTACGAGCATCACACAGGCATTTTTTTCAGTCAGTTTTTGTTAAGTTCCAGAAAGGTTGTTTGCAGAAGACATTTCACCTTGCTAAGAATGGGTGAAGACCTTGGATTTTTTTCTAATTATTTTGACACAAAAACAGTTCTGAAACCTTACTGTAACAAAACTTGACAGATAATTTACTATATTATCTAACAATAGCTTGTACAAATTGTCTTCCATATGGTATGTTTTGAGGAAAGTATGACAGCCATCAACACTATACAGCCCATCCATTCATCTCTAAGATGCATTTCAGAACATATACAAAGTAGTCTATTTATAAGAAGCACACCTTGTTCTACAAGAAGTGTTACAACCTTAAAAAGGATAAGACATCACATTGTAGAAGCTGGCCAGATCAAGGCAAATACAATTATCGGTTATTAACCATGATAACACTCAACTCCAAATGCTCAAAAGAAAAAGTAATTGTATTTCATACAATTTGCATATTTGAGTTCAGAGGTCAAAGGCGATATCTGCCATTTTTGCTTTGGGCCCTGTTCTGATGACAGTTGCTTTACTAATTAATGACAAGTCCTCTGAATTCATTTCTATTCCAAATAATGTGACTAGACATTTCTCAGGCTGGTCGATGGTCTGCAGTGAGCATGTGTCATGCATTAATAGTCTCCCCATAGATCTGTGTTTCCTGTTATGAATCATGGGGAATGATAGTAATCATGTATTTGTGTTAAGTCCATGGACTAGTGAATATCTTTTTGTTTTGCTTGCAACTGTGATTTAGAGCCACTTTCAAGATTCTTTCACCTCTGATGTAAAGTGTTGCAGTGTACATAGAATTGAAAAATGAAAAATACAATCTGAAACCTGTGCTGTAGACAATACACATGTACCTGCACTGTAGACAATACACATGTACCTGCACTGTAGACAATACACATGTACCTGCACTGTAGACAATACACATGTACCTGC
>JAUTBV010106855.1:0-14864 GCA_032361325.1 Lepetodrilus fucensis
AATAATTAGACGACTTATGTTTTAATAACAGGGAAACTATAACAAATTAAATTGTAAGTGTCAAAATATTTATTTGTGTCAATCAACAACCAACAACAAATATTGTTTTCAGCTTACCTTAGTAAAAACCTTTTTTAGATAAAATAAACACATTATTGATATATAAAGTATATTAAGGGGAACATATGCCAAAACATATTGCTTGGAGAGAGGGACTATTTATACGCCCTCAGCATTTTCAACAAAGCAGTTATGCACAAAACAATGAGATGATGCTACGCACGAAAATAAGTGGTACTAATATGTGGGGAGTGACATCTTTAGATATGGATGATCAGTTATTGAGCATGGGAAAAGTTTCATGTATTGCAGCAGAAGGTATACTCCCCGATGGTACACTTTTCTCAACAGCAGACTTTATATCAACACTTAGCATTGATATAGATAAAACTGATGAAGGGAAAGGTATTTACCTCTCATTACCTCTCAATACTGAATTTGAAGATAATACTTACTTTGAAGAACAAGAAGAAAAACCCACCAGATATGTAGCAAAGACACTAACAGATATTGAAAATACAAATATGAATGAAAATTCAAAAGCAGATATTACTTTTGCATATCCAAATTTTAGACTTTTAAAAGAACCTAAAGAAGGATATTCACAAGTACAGATAGCAAAAATATCAGCAGTGTCTGTAAACAATGTTGTGACATTAGATAGTATGTATAAACCAACGTATTTGAACCTAAATAAGGCATTACATTTACTTTCTAAGCTAGATGAATTAAAAGGGATAATTGGTCATCGTGCAGAAAAATTATTGGAAAAAATTTCTACGGACAGACTTAAAAGTACTGAATTAAGAGATTATTTGATCTTGCAGTTACTTAACAAATACGAGAGTAAATTACACTACTATAGTACACAGGAGAACATTCATCCTGGTGAACTTTATCTTGAACTTACTTCATTCATGGCGGAACTTACAGTTTTTATGTCAAAAGAGAAGCGCCTTCGTAAAGCATATACCTATATGCATAAAGAGCAATATGTTGTATTTGAAATACTGTTTTTAGATATAAAAACCTTACTAGGTCAAGCCTTAGAAAGTGCATCTAATGTGATACCTTTAGATAAACATAAGTTTGGTGTGCATATAGGAGCACTTCAAGACAAAAGTATATTAGGTAACTCAACATTTGTACTCGCAATTACAGGAGACTTAGAAGCAAATAAATTAAAAAAACTGCTAGTTGATAACCTTAAAATAGGTACAGTAGAGGAGATACGAAATTTAGTGAACCACCATCTCCCTGGCTTTAAGTATACAGCACTTGCAACTGCACCAAAGGAGATACCTTATAGAGTAAATAATCTCTATTTTGCACTTACCCTTAAAAGTAGTGATAAAAATAATTTATTAAAATCATCAGGTATAGCACTTCATTTTCCAGATACAGATAAGTATAATATTGAGTTTATACTTTGGTCCATTAGACAAGAATAAGGTGAAGCATGAGTGATCTTGATGATTTAACAGTTCTTATATCGCATGATGCGAAAAAGGTACCCACAATAGCAAATAGTACTTTTATTGAGCATGGTTCGCATACTTCTCAGCATATGGAAAAAATGCATTATGACTTACCTTTTATGAATGCCTATCAAAAACATCCTTTTATTAGTATATTGCGTTCATTATATCGAGAGATAGATGCTTTTGATGGCACTTCTCAATCAGAAATTCGTGAACTTAAACAGAAGCTTATTTTAACGATGGATAACCATACACGTTTACTCTCCGAACAAGGGATAGAAAATACGCACATTATGATAGTGCGGTATATATTGGCAACTTTTGTAGATGATACATTGAGTCATATGCCATGGCAAAATAATGTTTCTTGGGCTGACAGTAGCTTGTTACACTATTATTATCAAGAGACGTATGGTGGGGAAAAGTTTTTCCAGTTGCTTGAGCAGTTTATAAAAGAACCCCATAAATATATACAGCATATAGAACTTGCGTATATTTGTATATCAATGGGATACAAAGGTAGATATGCACTCGACAAAAGCTCTCGTGGAGAAGTAGAACTTGAACGAATACGAAATGAACTTTATACGAATATACGTAATTTTACAGCAAAAGATGATAAGTTTTATGAAGGACACCCTGTATCCGATAAAAAACATAAACTTTTTTTGCATATTCCTTATAAACTATTTATTATGGGTGGATTAATATTGTTAGGTGTAGTGTATGCTATTTACACCAATACCGTATCCAATAATGAAGATGAGCTTATGCAAATGCTCAACTCAGAAAAAATAGATAAAACAGTAAAGGACATTAATGAGAAAAGTATTTAAGAGTCCTCTTTTTTGGATAACACTTCTCTCTTTTTTGTTTTCTATAGTGTTTGTCTTTTTTTGGGATGATATGAGTAAAACAAGTTTTCAAGACCAGAGTAAACGGCTACTGTATGCTTCTATCTTTTTTCTTATGGTACTTATAGCACAACTCTCTTATCTGTTTTTAACCAAGGAAGAAGAGAGAGAAACAAGAAGAAAAAAACGTGAATTAAAGAAAGAAGAGCGTAAAAAACAAAGAGAGTTTAAAAGGCTTAAGAAAAGTGCTATTAAAGAACTAAGAAAAACATTTTACAAAGCACTTAATATTATAAAAACCAATCATATCTATAAAAATCGTGCATCACATAATTATGAACTTCCGTGGTACTTAGTGCTAGGTGGAGATGATGTTGAGCATAAAGCTATTTTAGATAACTCAGGACTTGACTTTCCTGTAAATATAGAATATAGAGATGATGATGCAGAGACAAAGAGTTATTTTAAGTGGTTTTTTTCTGAAGAAGGTGTTTTTGTATCTGTGCCAAAACAGTATGTAACTTTAGATAAAAACAGTACAAGTAATCCTATTTGGCTAGAGTTTTTACGTCTCTTCAAAAAAGAGAGATGGCGAAGACCTATTAATGGTATTATTTTAAGTATTAATGCACAAGATATCCTTAAAAATGAAGAGCTTGATATAAATGAGTTTGCAAAAGTAGTAAGAGAAAAACTACATGGTATCTCTCAAACATTTTCTGCTAGAATACCTATTTATATGATGGTGACTGGGACAAATGCTGTACCTGGATTTACCCACTTCTTTAACACACTCACAAGTGAAGAAAAAAGAGAAGTACTTGGTGTGACATTTAAAGACCATATAGAAGACATTTCTCAAGAACTTATAGAAGTAAATATGTCTAACCTTATACAAAAGTTGGAGTATGAAACACTAGAGAGTATACATAACTCTTGGGAGCCAAAAGAGAGAAAAGATATCTTTTTATTCTTAGATCAGTTTCAACTATTTTTAGGTAAGGTCAGTCACTTTTCAAATAAGATATTTTCTAAAAGTAGATACTCAACACCTTTGATGTTACGTGGTATTTACTTTTCAGATGTAGGAGGTAAAGAGGGTGTTTCCATCTCAGAAGAGATGGTTGCTTATCGTCCAAACCAGATGATGCAATCCTCCAGTGCTCTTTTTGTACCAAAGGTATTTGAAAGGGTCATTCTCTCTGAGACGCAACTTGCTACTGTCCATGATGCGTATAGAAAAAGATTTGCTTATTTCTGGTTAGGATTGTTTGGGCTTTTGGGACTTCTTTTTGCGGCTATTATTTACTTTTGGACAGACTTCGTAAAAGAGGAAAACAAAGAGGTCAATGCACTAAAAGATATCTATGCAGAGTATGTTTCATTAAAGAAAGATGAGAAAAAACCTAGTGTTGTGTTGCAACGTAAAGCACATAAACCAAAAGATGCAGTACAAATAGGTAAGCTTGGAGGAAAACATGGAGAAGACCTTAATTTTCAGTCTTCACAAGCTTCTTTAACCATACATGCAAAGAAACAACTCCTAAAAATTAGTGACCGTATTAAAACATTTGATGAAAGTACTAAAGTGAAAATTATAGGGCATACAGATACTATTGGAAGTGAAAAAGAGAACCTACAGCTTTCCAAAGATAGAGCTAAGGCAGTTCAAAACTTTTTTGTAGAACAAGGTATTAGTAATGATAGACTTAGTAATATAGGTGAAGGTGAAGATAGCCCTATAGCTAACAACCAAACTGTCGAGGGGAGAAGTCTCAACAGACGTGTAGAAGTCTTTGCCTATGGTGTGAAAAACCAAGCCCAAGAGCAAAGTTACAAAGAGAGCTATACCATAGATAACAAGCTTAGTGAGTTACAGCGTATTTTGGGTATGCTTGATGCCTTACGCTCTATGATAAGAGATGAAGATATCGAAAAACAGCCATGGAAACCAGGATACCAAAGTGTTAAAAATAGAGACAATAAAGTGAAGAAACTTTATAGATATGCTCTCAAAACACTTCTTTTACCTAAAGTAAGTATTATCATAGAAAAAGAGGTACTAGATCACCTTGATGACAAGTCAGAGACCCAAGATAACCTTAAAGCATATTTGATGTTAGCCAATAATGAACGTAGAAAAAAAGAGTATCTTGAGGCGTATATGATAGACAGGTGGGATAATGAGCTTGAAGATTCAGAAATTGGTAGACTTAATACACATTTTTCTACCTTATTAGATGCAAACTATACTACACCATCTCTTAGACAAAGAACTATATTTAGGGCAAGAAGAAAACTTACAGCACATGCAGGTAAAGCAGGGCTTGTATATAAAAATCTGCAAGATATAGCAAGCACACAAGGGTTATATGACTTTCAATTTTTAGAAATACTTGACGCATTTCCAGATGCTCTACAGGGAACAGAGTACCGTATCCCTGGTTTTTATACTAAAGATGGGTATGAAAAAATTATACTGATTAAGGCAAAGTTCCTCATCAATCAATCTATGTCAAAAAGTTGGATATTGGGAGACAAAACAGAAGATATAAAATCAAAAGAAGTAGATAGGGTTTATAATAAGATCCTCTCTCTTTATTTTAGAGACTATAGAAGACATTGGAATAAAGCACTGTCGTCTATTACTATACCTTCGTATAGTAATGCAGGAGAACTTGCTACGCAACTTGAACTTCTCAGTTCAGGAGCTTCTCCTGTGGTAGAAGTATTAAGGGAATTAAAAAAACATACCTATCTTCTCACACCTAAAGAAAAAGCAGAAGCACTTATGAAGAAAAAAAGAGAGTCAGGAATGAATGCTTCTGATGTTTTAGGTAATGTTGGTGCAAAAATAGACAGATATCAACGTGTTGGTACAAAGCTTGGAGCAAACTTTGCAGGAGATAAATATGTTTTTGATTTGAGAAATACCTTTAAGCCGTATCATGAACTCATAGGACAAAAAGGTGAACCTTCACGCAAGTTGCAAATGGCACTAAGACATACTGAAAAGGTCTATCAGTCGATGTTGGGGATAGACACAGCAATCAACCCTAAAGAGAGTGCTTTTAAAATCATTAACAGTAATCAGGGAGAAGGTAAAAACAGATCTTTTTCTATGAAAAGTACACTGTTACCTGCACATATTTTAGAGTGGTATAACTCTGCACTTTCCGATAGCTGGGTCTATTTAGTAGGGCTTGTCAATGGTTATGTAGACAAAACCTATAACGATAAAATATGGTCTTTTTATAAAAGTAAAATAGAAGGTAAATTTCCTCTAGCTTTAGGGAGTAAAAGTGATATTGCCATCGATGACTTTAAGGCATTTTTCCAAAAAGATGGTATGTTAGACAAATTTTATAACAAGTATGTCATGCCATTCGTGAGTATAGATACGCAAGCAGGAACCTTTGAGCTAAGAGACGTGAGTGGTGCTAAGATTGCTATTACAAAGAGTATGGTGAAATCTATGCTTGCAGCCAAAAAAATACAAAAACTCTTTTTTGAACCTCAAAGTGGTACACTTCATTTAGCATTTAGCATAAAAGCCAAAAGTCTGAGCTCTTCACTCTCAGCCATGGATATAATTTATGAAGACCAAGACATCATTTATGAACATGGACCTGTTAAAGAGGTAAAGTTTGTTTGGCCTACAAAGTATCAAGACTCTTTAGCAAAATTCACTTTGTACAATCTAAGAAGTGAGAGGGTAGTTAAAGTAAGAGGAGAAGGACCTTGGGCTATACTGAAACTTTTTCAAAAACTAAAACGAAAAATGAACTCTAAAGAGAGGATGACCGTTTCCTATAAAAAGGGAGGGGCAGTAGGTTCTTTTGAAGTAAAAGGAGATGCTATTATGTTATTTACTACAAAGAGTCCTTTTAAAAACTTTAAACTAAAGAAAAAATAACAAATGAAAGATGAAAGTTATGCTACATGTTTAAGTGTGTATGGAGAAGAATTTGATGTAAAAACCATACGAACAAACAAAAAGTACAACATAGATCTGTACTATGGACATAGTATAGAAAAAGAAGGACAAAGAGGTAAGGCAAAGCTTATACTTACATGTGCATTAAAAGCATTTTTAAATAAACATAAAAAGGTACATGCAACTGATTTTGGTGAACATTTGTCTATGAATACCATCAAAAAATTGCGAAGGGAATTAAAAAGAAATCCTTATGCAAACTATGATGCTTGGTATATGAGTAAAGACAAAAATAAACAAAAAGAGATAACATTTTTAAATAGAAAAGAGCATCCTGAGTTTTTGACTGACTATTTTGGTAATGTATATGTACTTGCCTCTGCTTGTATCTCTAACAGTGGCATAGCCTTACCTAAAGGTACATTAAAAGAGGTATATTTTAGCAGTGATCCAGAACAAAAAGGGGTGAACAATAAAGAGTATATTGTGACTAAAGAGATAGTGGGTTGCATACGAAAATACAAACATAACATAAAAGCAGCTAGAACTGAACTTATGAATAGTTCAGGTGATTTGAATATGGTAATTGGTTCTATTCGTCAAAAACTTGGATATGATAAAACAATACTAGAAGAGACAGATATGTGGGTTGCAGGGCATTTAGAAGAGATTTTTAGTATGAGTTGTGAAGCATTTCTAAGTCAATATGCACAAGATGTTGACCTTGGCAAGGGGGATGTGGTTGTCAATTTTAAAACCTATGCCAATCAGCTTTTAAAATGCACACAAAGCCGTACTAAAAAAGACAAACTTACCTTGGGCATCGTTCGAAGCTTAGATGAAGGTGTTGCTATAGAAGAGGTGAGGGAAACACTAAAGAAGCATCTACCCAAAAGTAGAGGAGAACTTACAAAGGCATATAAAATACTTATGTTAGCAAGGGAGCATAATCATAAGATACCTACAGATTTTAAAAAGGTTTTAAAAAGTTAAATATTTTTAACCACCTTTAAGCCAAACATAGTTAACATAATTCTGTTAATTAAATATATGTGTTAGAAAAAGCTTAACTCTTTAGAGTTAGGAAAGAGTACATAAAGTACTTTGCCTAAGACGATCTTTTGGTAGTGAAATCAACTACTGCTAAATGGATTTTACTCAAAGGAAATCAAAGTGTACGAAAATTTATATCAAGAAATACGCTCCCGTCTCACCCTCCTAGACGCACCTTCAGATAGACATACCCCTGACAGTAATTATAATATCTATTACACCTTTACAGTAATACACCCACTTTACTACCTAGGACTCAACCGCCGTTATGAGATCTACCAAGACCAGTTTGCTTTTGAAGGGTAGATGGCAGAAAACACCCAGAGCTAGCAGACCATGTAGAGCGAAAATTTTTTAAGAACAATATAAATAAAGTTGTAATCACAGGATCAAAGAAAACAGATGACAAACAATAAAAAGGAAAACTCATGAAACCCATAGCAACATTAGGTGATAAACATAGCTGTCCACAACACAGGGAAAGTACCATTGTCTCAGGCAGTAGCTCGCTTACAGTTAACGGTAAACCCGTAGCCTGTATCGGTGATACAGTAGGCTGTGGTGCTACCATCATAGAAGGTACGCCCTTAGCCATGGCAAATGGTCAACTTGTAGCCTATGTAGGTGCGAAGACTTCTCATGGTGGCACTATTATAAGTGGAGATAGTAGTTTGATGGTGGATGCCTAATATGTATGATAACACCCAACAACTCATACGCTCCCGCCTCACCCTCCTAGACGCACCTTCAGATAGACATACCCCTGATAGTAATTATAATATCTATATGTTTACCGGTGAAGAGTCTTTAGGTAAGCCGTATGTATATGAAGTGAGCTTTATGTCTCCTGTACTCCTAGACGTAGAAACCCTAGTCGATACCAATGTGAAAGTACTCCTACAAGATGTAAAAGCAGTCGATAAACAAAGAACACTCTTTGGAAAAGTATACCAAGCTAAACATACAGACTCCGTAGGCGATAAACACCTCTACACCTTTACAGTCGTACACCCACTTTACTACCTAGGACTTAACCAGCGTTATGAGATCTACCAAGACCAGTCTGCCTTTGATGTGATGCAAACACTCTTAACACGCTATAAAGGCTTACTAGGGATAGACTTCCATACCAACATTACCCCTAGTTACTTCACTAAAAGAGAATATACCACACAGTACAATCAAAGTGATCTGGAATTTGTACAAATGCTCTGTGAACAAGAAGGGGTGACCTTGCATATGGAAACAGGAGAAAGTACCCATAAAGTAAGACTAGCCCATATCAATGAAACCTTTACAGAGTTACACTCAGAGTTGCGTTGTAACTATAACAGTACTAAAGCCTTTAGTGTGACACATACCCAAGAGAACTACTATGACTTTAGGATCCCTTCTAAAGAGTACCTCAAAGAAACAGGTGCCTCACCTCTGTCTCAAAGCTTAGGAGATAACGCACATACAGCAAGCCTTAGAGATGCCCTCTTAAACCATACCCAACATGATAGACTAGATGTCTCTCGTCCTAAAAACCTACAAGGACTGATGGATGCACATAGTAAAAGTATGTACAGTAACAGTGAAGCCATCAATGGAAAAAGTCAAGCCCTTGAAGCAGGTATAGGAAGAGGAGGTACACTCTTTGATACCAAAGCACTGAAACGTACAGAAGCGATACTCACGAAGGTGAGCTATAAAGGTTTGTTTCCTAATGCTTTAGAAGAGTATACAGGTACAGTAGAGAGTGTAAAAAGCTATAGCTATGAAGTAGCCTTTGAAGCTACACCTATAGAGACAGTCTTTGTACCAGCCTATAACATCACTAAACCTCTCATTCCAAGCTCAGTGACTGCTTTGGTCTCTGATGGTTCTAAAAAAGTAGGTATGCCTTCAAGAGCCAATACCATTGATGTCGATGCGTTCGGACGTATCAGAGTCATCTTCCACTTCGATAGTAAATACCCTACGAGCTGTTACATACGCTTTACAAACTTCTCTGCAGGAGATGGTTGGGGGTCTCAGTTCATCCCTAGAGTGAACACTGAAGTGATAGTAAACTTCCTTAACGGTGACCCAGACAGACCAGTTGCCATAGGTAGTCTCTACAATGGAAACAATAACATCCCTAAATCACTACCAGCAAATAAAACACAGTCTTACATAAAAACCCAGTCTATGCCAGGAGGGCCTAGTAACTTTAACCTGCTTCTGTTTGAAGACAAAGGTGGAGATGAGCTGGTACATATGCAAGCAGAGAAGAATCACTTGCTTCATGTAAAGAACGACTCAGACAATAACATAGACCATGATGAGAGAACTGTTGTAGGTAATGACAGAACAGAATCTGTGGGAAGAGATGAAAGCATAGACATAGGACATGACAGAACAGAGTCTGTAGGCAATGATGAGACCATCAGTATAGGACATGACCAAGACATCACCATAGGACATGACCAAAACAACCACATACTAAACACACAAGCAAACAAGATAAACAAAGACAAGATAACCTATGTGGGTAACCACAGAGTAGATGAGACGTATGCTAACCACACTGTAAAGACAGGTGGGCATCATGACTTTACTGTCAATGGGAAGTTAGATGTTAAGGCTGGGACGCATATAAAGTCTGTGACGAAGGTACATAGCATTTCAGGAAGTGACAAAGTCATCATCAAAGGAAAAGCTGGGACTATCATCCTGACAAGTTCGGGTATCGTGATGAAAGGCAATGTGACGGTTAAGGGGAATGTTGCTATTGTTGGTGGGTCCCCTGACGCAGTGGATGTGTTGTCTATGAGACACAATGAGGGTAAACCTTTATGTAAAGTGTGTGAGGGTAAGTAGATGATGCAACTAGAAACTATAGCAAACAACCACGTACTGTCTGAAAAAGGAAGAGAAGGTCAGGTCTACTTCTACCTCATAGCTGATGCAGTAGGCATCCCTAGCTTGGCAGAAGAGCTTTCTATGTTTGAGGGTTCTTATGAGATACTGTTTCAAAAAGAGTATGAGGAAGACTTGGCTGAAGTCTCTCCTTACATCATAGAGGTCAATGCAGATACAAAATCGTATTGCGAAAGGCTCTTTGCTACTTACTATAATAAGCACAGTCTTATATTTTGCCACTCCTATGTAGGTCTAGAATCTTTAGCACAACATTTTAGAAGCTACACAAGCTACCTTTTGCCAGAAAGTAAAGAACAAGTGATGCTTGCATTTTATGATGCACGTGTTTTACCTGGTTTTGTTAATGCTTTAGATAAAGAACAGTTAAATGAGTTTATGGAACCTGTCATTGCACTGTATGGTGAAGATGAGAGAGCCGTTTCTAGTATGAACTCTTGGGGTGGAACGGCTGCATTTACTGTACCACACTGGGATAGTGAAGAGACACGAGAACTTAGCCAAGAAAATGTAGACAAACTAGAGCTACATGAAGAGCAAAGGACTTACTTGAAAATGGCAAAGTCACTTAAAGAGCTTTATGCAGATAGTGTAGATGGCTACGATATACCTACACTTGAATCCATGGCAAAAGCGACAACCCAAAAGATGAAAACCCACAAGCTAGACAAGTACAATCAGTTCTTCCAACTCTTTGCATGGGAGGTCTTTTATGGAAAAGACTATGAACAAAAGAAGACAAGTGTGAAGCTGATGGATGTACTAAAAACTGACCTGCCTTCAGATGATAAATTTGAACTTTATAAAGCAACCATAGAAAATTATTCACTACAAAGGAGCACCTCATGAGTGACCATAACTTCATAGTAAACAACATCGTACCAGGTGAGTCTCCGTTGGGAGATAGTACACCTATAGATATAAGTAACCTTCCTACAATAAAAAATATACTAAGTCCCAAAAGCATTTCTGATACTGTCACTGCTCACCTCAAAGAAGAAGCGATGGGTAGAGTGCTAGATGAAAAAGCTAGGGCTACCATAAACAAAGTGATGCAAGCCAAAGAATTCATCACAAGTATCAAGCAAACACCTGCAAGTGATGTACTCTCACAAACTGGGGGTCTGATGATAAATAACATTGTTCCAGGTGAGACACCTAATGTCATGAAAGAAAATGGTTATGATGTGGCTATGGCTAAAAACATTAAACCTACACATGTACCACAACCCAAAGAGATAAGCCAAAAGACACAAAGAGCTTCTTATGAACAAGTACCTTACGTAAGCACAAAAGCCAGCTGTCAAGTAGATGTAGCAGTCCTCTACAATGACCACTGGAAAACCCCTGCACATACAGCAAGAGTATCTGTGTACTTAGATGATACAAAAGTAGCAAATAAAGTACCCGTAAAAGAAGCCAATAGTTTACATAAAAAAGAGCTAGGTACACACCAACAAAAGTTTATACCTCCTGAATACCATATGCCTAAAATAGAAACAGAGATAGTCCCTCTAGCACCTCTATCACAAGGGGCTATAAGAGCTAAAGAACAAGCCATAGTAGTAGAGATGTTAGCCTTCCAAAATGAGATTATGGCACTGCTCATGCCATGGACTACTGTATGGAACGTACAAGGCTGGTCTAGCGTACCTGCTGCACATAGGGAAGGTGCACTCAAAGGAATGCAGAGTTGGGCAGAAGGTGAAAAAGACTTCTGGTCAGGTGCGTATGATGCAGCCTCAGGTATGTTAGAAAGTACAGGAACATACCTCATAGGACATAAGGATGAAGGGCTTAAAATTGACTATGACTGGGGTGATGACTTTGCTACAAATAGAGCTGAAGACATAGTCAATGGCTGGTCAATGATATTTAATATCGTTGGAGGTACAGCTGGAGATGGCATAGAAGCTGTTGAAGATGCTATGAGGGCATTGTGGAATGGTATAGATGCTATTATGAACTTCTTTAAAGCTATTGCCAATGGTGATATTAACTTAGTACAAGAGGCTTTAGAAGCCATATCTGATATTTATGGTGCAGCTGGGAGTTTACTTGAAGATATAGTAAAGAGTACAAAAAATGGTATAAACGGTATGAGTAAATGGATGGCAATGATGTATGAGCTTATGGGACGTACGATTGTTCTCGGTGTTTTAGCACAAGTCATCGCGGCTTCCATGCTTCTCATGCCACCTAACTTCTGGGCAGAGATGCTTGGGACGGTAGAGGGCTACTTGATACCTGAAATACTCTTGGCTGTCATCTTTACCATCATAGGTGTACTACTCTCTGCTACAGGTGTAGGAGAAGCAGCCATTGTTGCACGTATAGCAACTTTCATGGCAAAGATGAAGAAGCTTGTGAGTACACTAGGTAAGGCAGGAGCAGTCATACTTAGGTTTCTTGCTTGGGTAAAAGAAATCATGTTAAAGATTGCTAAGTTTGGGGATGATTTGCTTAAAGATATTAAGCTAAAAAAACAAACGCAAAATCAGTCTTCGACTCGTAGGGTTGAGTATGATGGGAAACCTTTACGGAAGTTTAGATATAAGAATTTACAAAAAATGGATAAAGGATATATAGGTGAAGATAAAGGAAGATCTAAAAATTGGGCAGAGGTAGGTAAACCTGAAACAAAAGTAGACTACTTAGATGAAATAGAAAGAAAAGAACTAGAACTGCATATTAAAGACGGTAAACTTTATGATGCTAACGGTAAACTGTATGATACCTCCAAATCAAAAACAGCATTTGGAGGTGGAGAAAAAAGTGCTATATTTGTGATGGACAAAGAGGGTAAAATATATGCTTCTAAAGAACAAAAAGTTGGTAAATTTCATCATTCTTCTTTTCTAGGAGGACAGCCTGTTGCAAGTGCTGGTGAAATCAAAGTCAAAAAAGGTGTGATACAGCAAGTTACACGAAGAAGTGGCCACTACAAACCAACCGCTAAACAAGCAGAGCAGTTTATAGATAAATTAAATAGAAGCGGTGTAAAAACAGACAAAATAGACATACAAGGAGGATTTTAATATGGATAAGGCAGAAAAAGAAAAGTTAAGAAATTTTGCACAGGTGCCACTAATGTATGCAACTGACATAGAAGATTTAAAAAATCATACGGGTTTTGAAAAGCCTGATTTTAAAGTAAATTTTGCAGTTTATATGCAAAGAGACACAAAAGAGAATCTTGAATCTGAGTTAAATGTATTTAATTTTATAATAAAATATCCAGATTATGATTTTTCATCTGCATATATATATGCAGCAAAATATGACAATAAAGATTTATATGCATTCTTTATTAAATTTCGTAAAGCGTTATCTGAGTTTATAGAGGAATATGATGAATCATTATATAATGAAGATTATTGGAGGAAAGGTCCTAGTGAGCAAGATGAATGGGATGATTACGTAAGAGCAACATTAGAAAAAAGAGAAAAAGGAAAACAAGCTTAAGTATGATACTTGAAAGGTGAGAAGATTGAAAAATAGTAGGTATGTGATAGGTGATGTGCATGGTGAGTTTGATACTTTGATGAAACTTGTATCTAAACTTCCTAAAGATGCACAGCTTATCTTTGTGGGAGATCTGATAGACAGAGGTGAGAAATCAAAACAAGTAGTACAATTTGTAAAAGAAAATAACCATCAATGCGTACTAGGTAATCATGAATCGATGATGATGGAGCATGGGAAGAACTTTTTACAAGCATACCCTAACAACACAAATGCCAGTTTGTCAAATATGTGGCTAGACCATGGAGGCATCGAGACATTAATGTCTTATGGACTTATGGAGTATGATGAAGAAGAAAACACAGTGTCTATAGTGAAAGATGAAGCTTCCATAAAATGTTTTAGTAATGATATAGCCTGGTTTGAGACTTTACCTTTGTATATTTATATGCAAAATACCAAAAAAAATGGTAAGAATATAGTCGTTTCTCATGCTAGTATGGCTGATGCATGGTCTTTGCATGATAAAAAAGAAAAGCGTTCTCTCTTTGAAGAATATGCTCTTTGGAACAGAAAACCACCTATGATAGAGAGTCCCATATACAATGTCTATGGACATACACCCATCCCAATAGTAGATACAAATAAACATTTTTTAAATATTGACACAGGATGTTATATGGATAATGAACATTATGGAAAGCTTAGTGCGTATTGTTTGGAGACAGATGAAGTAGTTAGTGTGGATAGAGTTGATAATGTAGATTAAAAAGAAAAATGCCTCATGAGATAGTGAGGATAATGGAGACAAGACAAAAGCTAAGGGTCAAAGATAAAGCTAAGGGTCAAAGCTAAGGGTCAGGCGTTGAAGCTAAGGGTCAGGCGTTGAATATCCACCAAAATTAAGCTAAGAAGCTAAGGGTCAGGCGTTGAATATCCACCAAAATTATGCTATACTAGAGCTAAGGGTCAGGCGTTGAATATCCACCAAAATTATGCTATACTAAACAAAAAAGAGAAAATATGCCACGAAGACCACGTATAGATTTGGCTGGGTATCATCATGTGATGAATAGAGGGGTGAACCGTTCCAATATTTTTGTAGATGAT
>JAUTBV010106866.1:0-14863 GCA_032361325.1 Lepetodrilus fucensis
TCGAATTCTCACTTAGAATAGTAATGCATCACAGACAAGATAAATAGCAGAACGTTCCCTTATTTAACATAAAATATAATTTGTTTTATAACTATTGAATGCTGGGGGATAAGTACATCAGTAAATAAACACTTTGGGATGAACAAATCATGCGTAATTAGTCTCAGATCGAAATTTGTGCGTCCATTATATAGGCCAATCAACCGTGATATTATGCCTTTAATATATTTTTTATAATTCCAACATTGCAGTTATTATGCCATCTATCATAGCTCATGACTATGAGAATAACCCATAATTAAATCAGGTGGTTTGAAAGATAAAAATATCATCCTATATTAGGAAATACATGTTGAAATCTTCTATATTCTTGTTCAACAAAATGAACCGAGAATAAAATGTAAAATGAATGTGTCAAATATTAGTATTTTCATGTGTTCAATTTTGGTGCGTGCACGTATGCAATGGGTACATAATCATGTCATTTCTTACCCAAATACAGGACGAAGCTACGCAATGATGTTCATATACTACTTGGCTGACAACAATCTACAGCTAATGTTGTATGTTACAGGAGTGTAACTGTCTGATACTGTCTGTTGCAGTAGTGTTACTAATGTTACATCTGTCTGTTACAGGGGCTGGATCACTACATCGGAGTCCGAGAAGCAGGAGAAACCGGGAGATGACCTTATTAGGTGGAGCTGAGAACAATGATAAGGTACTCATTTTATTCAGTTATTATACAGGATGCTTCTTCATGCAGTCACAGGAACTGAATATTTACACACACAAAACAATCTGTCAAATCATTTTCTGTAAATCCTTTTTTTCTTCTCTGCATGTATATGTGTTCTGCTTTTAAAATAGAAACATTGGAAATATATTTAGAGCTGAAAAATAAGCACTCCTAGAAGAGAAAGGGTTAATGCAATTTTGTCTATCTATTTAACTTTGAAAAATATGTTATCCTTTTTCAGCTGACTGTGGACTTGATGACATCTCGGCCCAGAAAACGTACGTCATCCCTGGATTCTAAGAGTTCTTCCGCCAATGGCTCACACGTGTCTTATTCCCACATTCAGCGCCAACAGTCTGAGATGGATGCTCTGGGCTATCTGGAGCCTCAATGCAAAGACATGCCCAAATACCTGGAACTGTTGAACTGTGCACCCGAGATGGGCATCATAACCCCCATACGACCTTCGACCCATTCTAACACTCCCAGCATTCCTAGCAGCCCTTCCAGCCCGACAGCGCCAAACGTCAACTACACACTCATGAACGGCAACTACATGGTCCCATCCTCCCCTCCCTACGGGGACTCACCCCCTCCACCATTCACCAAAGACGCCAATGGGAATCCAACCATCAACCACAGCCCCCTCCCAAACTACGGAAATCCTGCGAGTTACGGAGTCGTTTCTGTGGGACGGAACGCGGAAAACCCTCCTCCGTATCAGCCCTCGAAGGAGTCATCGCTACTCCGGAAACACGAACTGGAATTGGCCGGAAGGACATGCACAATGGACTCGAACCACTCGGACCAGGACCTGTACTCAAGGGCAGGATATGACCGGCATTTGTCGGACTCGTCGTCGAATTCCGAGTCCGGCTACTACTGCGTGGACTGCCTGAACAACAGTCACGGTTCGGCATTCCGCGGAGAGAAGACAGCACCAACGTATACGCGACTTGGAGATTGCGACACCCCGCCTCCTAACTACACCTTCTGGGCCAACAACAACAAGGAGAAGAAATATTCAGGCAACAGCTCCGCTCACAAAGAAATATATGGGTGTCCGCCGGAGTACATTAACGTTAACGGTCAGGGGAGACAATCCAGGAATCAGATTTTTCCAGAAAATGGCATTGTCATAGCTGGGCTAGATATTGCTCAATCCAGCCTTGTGTAAATAGATGTGTAATGTATGGAGGAAATATGCCTGTCAGTATTGCAAAACTTTCGAGATGCTTGTCCATATATTTAGGGCAGAACTAACGTTTCGTGAATCCAACATCTGAAGAAATCTAAAGGAGGAAATGTGTTGATTTCGCAAGTCTCAAGCATTCTATTTTTGGATTATCCTGTGAAATCTGGTCCATATACATGACATATACATGTTCAGGAATACAACATCATAATTTCCAAGTGCAATACCAAAGTCTTGTATGATATAATGCAATTACAACCTGACATTTTGCAAGAGTGATGACAGAACTGTGTAATAAAACAATTTGAACCTCCATGTCATTAATTCAGGAATTACTGACTATTTTCGCAGATATGCGATTGTATAAATATTATTAACTTCGTGTTTTGCCAATACTCGCCCCAATAATGACATCACATCCATCACATCCATCACATCCATGTGTTCATATTCTTAAAGGTGCAATTCCATGGCAATCTGACCACCTTTCCAAGATGGCTGCCAAATGGCTTCCAAGATGGCTGCCAGACAATCAAGATGAATCCCTTTTATTTGCCTCCATCCCCTGTAGTGTTGAGACTTTGGTGTGTGCGTGTTGTTAGTTTTTGTGGCGGCAACTTCAGTGGTCTGTGACTACAGTGGTATTTGGGAGTCAGTGTCCACACATTTCTGTTGTGTTCTGTGGCAGTGGTTGCAGATACTGTTGGTTTGAAGGCCGTGTTGTTGCACCCAGCCCTGATGAAGGCAGCTGTTTGTTAGCGATCACCTGTGTGTAACTGTCCAAACTCTGTAATCCCCTGGCTAATAGTGCTTACATGATGTCCACATTGTAGGTGTAAATGTATAGGCCTGTGTGATGTACTTTTACGATTACATTGGTGCATAGAACCATGCTTTGTTTAGAAGTTTATCAAAGATATTTGTGGTTTTTAGAAAGGAAATTTATGATTTTAAATATTTTCACTTTGACATTTTAAATGTCAAAAGCTAAAAGATTTGTATCTGGAAAGGAAATGTATGATTATCGGTATTAGTATTTTTTATTCCGCTTTCATATTTTAATTAAAGCAGAAATCTCTTGTAAGGAATGCTACAGGTCTGATTGTTACCATAATTATTTGGTGTTTATGTTCTGTTGTAAACAGAGATGCCAACTTCTTGAATTCATGACATATTAAGAATTTTCTATTACAAAATCTTCACTAAATATAATACTTTGTGCAATAACCTTTACCGTAATTCAAACTTTTTATTATAATGATTATTTTTTGTAATCAATTGTGTTTGAAAGACTTGTTGGAGAGACTTACAATTTTTGTTTTGTTAAGATCTTTCTTGTGGTAGGGAGTAGGGAATGATGGAAATTGGCATCTCATTTATTACTAGCTATTAGTTGTAAGGGGGGTCTCTTAGCTTCATAATGTGTGCCTATAGTTTTGAGCTTACTAATACCATGGAGCTGTATGTACCTTCTGTGATACCTAAATACCTGTGTTGAAACAGTACAGCAATAATGTATTGATGGATGTCGCTGTTTCAATGTCAAATTGTTGGAGATGTTTGCTTCAATTTGGCTCTCCTCTCATTGTTGGTTAACCCTAATCACTGCTATACTGTCGATATATAATGAAACCTGGATTGTCTCTAGAGTAGAAGTGAGAATGTTAAACATTGCATCGATCCACAGCAAAAATAAATCACTAATTGATAAATGTTCACATTCCTGCAATGTAAAGCACTACTTCAATAAATAAATAAATAAATCAATCAATCAAACAATCAATCAAACAAAAAATATTCGAAAATAAAATTATCCATTTAAAAAAAATATTTGTTTAATGGATGATGTTCATACCTAGTTAGGTCAGTCGCAGCTGAACAAAGATTTGAGATTTTACAACAGGACAAGTCATTTCATTCCAATAAGTGAGGGCAACACATTATATAGTCTAGGTAATTAATGGTTAATGGGCTACACACTGCATGCAAAATATGTGTGCGATTTGATGAAAATCTGCTCATACTTTATATGAAGAAAATTGGCATATACGTTTGTATATTTGAAATACCGTACATGTATTTTGAAATACTAGTCTCAGTAGTGGTATGAAAGGAATAGTTTTAGTAGGATAGAAAGTAATGATATTTGAATTACTTTCATGGCAAGAATTTCAGGATCTCTTCTGTATAATGGACAAGTTATGTCTGTGCTTTGAACTGCCATGTTTTAATACAATACTTTTGTGGCATTAATCTCCGTTTCTCAGCATAATACTAGTTATCATGATCCACTATTCTTAACTCGTATACTGTACTAAATGTTAAAAGTGAAAGTACATGTAGACCCATATTAATAGTCTCATCTTAAAACCATATGATACAACTTTTAAATAGTTTACTCAAAATTGAATGTTTGATAAAAAAATATCTCATTATCTTTTACCATTTTAGATTTTACAGTCACTATTCATACTAAATCTCATATATCCTATGTTGTAGCCTGAGTTCAGAATAAGTAATTTTTGGTTATTTTTTATGTTATCTTACCACTGACCTTTGATCGTCGCAAATGGGTGAAAGATTCCCGCAGCGACGTTAAACTCTATATTCACTCACTCACCACTGACCTTTGACCCATCAATCATAACATTAAAGGCATAATTGATGCAATACAGTCATGACCATGCATCATTGAATATTTACTGTACTTTAAACACAAAGTGATCCTTTTAAATGTTCTCATTTGTCAACAATTATGTATAAAAGAAGCAATAATGACAGAATCTGATACTCACATTACTGTGTATTTCATAAATACCAAAGTTAAATTAGTTATGCAAAACTATGGGTTAATTTTGAATTTTTAAGTGTTATTTTATGACCAGATTTATTAGATATTGTTACTGGCTCATATTTACCTCAATGTCCATGACAGCATACTTTGCAGTGTTTATTACCCACCTCATTATTGTTACATTATTCTCCAGGTATTGAATTGGATCTAACCAATACACCTAGATATTACAGGTTATCCTCCCACCATAACCAAATCACTGTAATACTAGAAAATGGAGCAGAAACAAAGATTCATTCTCCTAGAGTAAAATAGTGAATTGACAAATATATAGGAAGTGCGTGTTACGGAATGTTAGATTTCGTACTTGTCAAAACTTTATTTTTGTCTAGCGATCTTTACCTACCTCCCTAATTCAAATATAGGCCTTAAGATGTCTCCATTCATAGAAGTAACAGCCTGATGAAATGCCTGTGTAATATAAGGTTGCTTGTAAATATTATACGAAGGTTTGTGATAAGTTTGGAGTGCTGATATCATTATGTGATTTCATAAGTATGTATATATTTCAGGAAGCTAGTCACAGAAATGAAACATGTTTTGATATATATAGATGTAGGATAGTTTCCATTCGTGTGATATGAGAAAGTCCTTGCGATTTGAGATGTAAAATAATTTGCCCCAGTCTTGGAGATACTGGTAAATGATTGAAGTCGATATGTATTAACATTTTCTTGTAAATGTACATGCAAGTTTTACCCTTACTAAGAGAAATCAAAATAAGTGAAACCATGTGTACATGTATTGCCTGTTACCTGAAAAGATCCCAGTTTCAGAAATCAAAAGTAAATTTTTATGTCAGTTGTATTTGTATAGGGAATATCGAACAGACACACATTATATTAGTACAATCTAATGTTATGTTATCATAACATTTTAATTGTTACATTGTTACCATGCCTGTTACCAGTTATCCAAGTACCTCCATTTGTAATGTTAACAATTGTTTCTGTAAATAAATGTTTACCTTTATGAAATCCACCATGCTAAGTTACTGTAATAGAAATTAACAAGTTTCCTGTAAAGTTTGCAATACATACATGTATTATGGAGCAGACAAGCAACTATTGGATATACCGTATTTACCATTATTATTGTACTGAAGATCAAAATGATGAAGAGTGGAATATTATTACAAGTGGTTTCCCAGTTCTGTTAATATTTTGTTATGTTTGTATACATTCAATGTATTTCTGCAGCTAACATGTTTGTTGCTATGGTAACTACCAGTCGCCATTGTACATTGTATATAATCATCGGTTTGACATCCGCATCATTACGTATCATGAAATAAAGCTTCAGTGAGTTGACATTCTTGTTTCATTTTTAATTATTATCTCGGGAATTTTAACAACATATTACTTTTTTAAATTATTTTTCATCACGATGCAATTTGTTATGGTTGACCCAAAATGTGGTCAACAAGAAATATAACAACTTTAGTATGACAAAATTTAAGGAACATTTCAATTTATTGTTATATTTGTTGGGATTTAGTTGCTTTCAAGATTATTTCACCAATATCAAAGCTTATCGATTTTTGGCATACCAAAACTTGTAACACCCATACTACAACTTGCTAAGTGTTGCAGTAAAGCTGTCAGCTCTGGCTGGTACTGACAAACCAAGGCACTGTACAGTGTTCGCGATGAAAATGAAACTTCCATGAACATTAATGTAGGGTCCTCTGGGTAGGTTGTCACAAGGTTCATTATTACCAGGGCTGTGTTCAGGTTGCAATACAATTCCCTACATTACACTATGCTACTTTTCTACAAATTAGTGAATGGTTGAACAATTTCATAGAAAGATAGCAGCAGATCGGTTTGTGCGTGTGTGCAATCCATTCCCTTCATGCTTTGGGTTTTCCTACAAAACACTGGGTTAAAAGGTACTGCTATTTAGTAATACTATATGAATATGTTGGCTGAACAGCTACTGTAGAGCTATATATAACACTTCGTAGTGAAATGTACTGCAGCTTCAACGCAGCCCAGGTTACTCTTTAAAAAATATATTTTATTGTTGGTGTTGTCTCATTTATACGTAACATCATTTGTTGTCCATAGATATCATATGACATTTTTAAATGGCAACTTGTGGAATGGCAATTATTTTCCTGCTAAGTACACACCATCTATCCTAGGGAAGGGTAGAAGTCTGAGCTACACTTGACTCTGTTAGCGGAGGTAGATCACATGGCAAGATGGCTACATACATACACTTCCCAAGAGATAAAGAGATGAGAAAGACAATGAGATAAAATTGTAGATAAATTGTTTATTAAATTTATACAGCCCTTGCATAGACATAATATAATAAATGTTTGCGATAAAAATTATTGTTAATTTGCTTGCATGCATCAATAATATATTATACATGTATATCAAAGAATATAATTATCTATTGTTAGGAATCACTGCATTCCATATGAATTCAGATCTGTAGATAGACAACTATTTCTCATATGTAATCTCAAGTGTAGTCTGACATGCATAGTATTACACAGAAATTTAAAAGAAAATTATTTAAAATTGTTCACAGGACTGTTGAATCGTGGTATATAATAACATGTAGCACCATTTGTCAGATAGCTGTGTATACCATGCCTTAACTTTCAATCTGGAATATTTCTAAGGTAGAATATTTATTATTCATGCTGTGGTTGATTTCAAAAAGATTTTGTTTCAATTAGAAATTCCCCTTCATGAGTTAATGAAATGGATCTCGACAATGTTTTCCAAATAAATACAAATCATATACTTTATGTTTATGAATTAATTTAAATAAATATCCTCAAATGAATAAACTAGTACTTTACATCGCAGCGGGAGTATTTCACCCATACGCGATGATAAAAGTTGAGTACTGGTAACTGTTGTTTCTCTATCATGTCTATTGCACAATACAACTTCAACATTTAGAGAATAAAACAGATCACAATACAGAAATTGAAATAAATCTCACTATATAATCCTATCCAGAGAATATCGGATCTGATTGGAAGTCGGCATAGGTTACACACAGCTTACAGCATACAATATACAAACACAAGAGACAGATAACATAATGATAATCCCAATAGATTTCAAGCATATGGATACATTAGGATTTCTATGCAAGATTTAAGTCAAGCTACTTCAATAGTAACTTAACCCTGGAACATAGCACTGACCAAGGTCTCATCCTGTAGATCTATAGATAGCCTTCAGCACAATATATAAAAGTATAAATAGTATTATTTTTTAACTAAGAAAGAGTAGATTTCAAGATAACATTAATTGTAAAACGTTCTGAAAATAAAATACAAATTATTGTTGACAAATTATTCAGTACTGGAATTACATCTAAGAAAATATGACAAAGAATTTAACTAATAGAGAAGACAACATGATGTCAACTTAAAGATGGACAGACATAATACATGACATCTACTATTTGCCTAATAACTCCTTTTCCATAATAGTGGGCCACCCTCTCCCTCATAGTTGAGGGAGCAAATGTAATATACAGGTTTGAGTATTATCAAGATGTAAGTTGCATGATACAATACAATTCAAGAACCAATTATTGTTTTAATTTGCAGATCACAACCAATACATATAAAAACAAATATTTAAAAAAAAATGGAATCATTAACCTCACCTGCAAGCTAATTAGATCTTTAAAAATTTGGAACAATTTGGAACAATATTATTTAATGGAAGATGTCTAATTATACTTTTATTCAACTGTCTACATGGTGTAACATTGTGGAAAATAAAAGATATTTTCGAGATCAAATAAAACCACTAACAACATTAAAATCCACATAGCACTATATATATAAAGATATACACAACTATATATATAGATACAATAAATACATATAGTACATCTATACCAAGCAATAAGTAAATACAGGAACCAAATACCACAATGACAGATTTGAAAACTAGATTTCTATAATAACTTCCATGAAAATTCAACAACATTAAAATCCTACAGTTTTACAGTTTTATCATATCTATCAACTTCAGACGTCATTGTAAAGTCTCTACCATCCTTGCCCTACCCAAATCAGTCTTGCTCCATCACAAATTCCCCAATGCAAATTCACAACTGTTCGTTTAATGTGAAGACACGACAGCTAAGTACAATTTAATATTTTTTTAAACAATATGAAAAGCACCATGTTAATGACGAACATTAAAGTTACGTACATGACTATCTTTCCAAGTTACACAAATTATTCATAAGAAAATTCCATAATCACTGGTATGTGGTATCATGTGGTATGAGAGAATGAACAACAAAGTTAAAATAACCAAATGCAAATAAGGCAAATAGATATCTAAATAGAATAACATATTCCATATATAAATGCATTATAAAATATATATGTAAAGAATAATAAATATTAAAGTGTTGATGAGTGAACACCTCACCTAAAATGATAGAAAGTATATTACATTCATCTATGTTTAAATTTGATAAATGTTTTGCATTGATCACTACTGTTTTGCTCCAATTGCTACATTAGATGCCAATTATCAATCCAAATATTTGTTTTCAGAAAAGGAATACAAATAGTAATGTTAATTAATTCCCTTATTGAATACTTAAAACACATTTCTGACTTTTCCTTGGATGGACTGGACAAAATGCAGTTTTGATGTAAGCACAGTGATTTAAATCATAATGCCCTGCGGATTATAGCTATCAGCAATGTATACTCCCCAGAGAGTTGAGATGGATGAGATAGTGTACACGTCAAACCATCCAACTATGCAATACATCAGGTTGGCACTCCAAGCATCACAGCATGTACAATGCAAAATGTACCTTTTTACATTATGCACCATTTCATCATCATTGTTCAGATATCCTCAAATAATGCACACATTTAATTCATTTAATTGTACCCCTGTGGTATTATATTATCAATTTCTGACATTGTGACACATTATGGTTGTAAATATGACAAATGGTCATAAATGTGATAAGCTCATTCTCATCAGAAAAATGTTTAATCTATTTTCTTAATAAAATAAATAACAAGAAAATGTGGTAACAATTCGTTTAATAAATTTCAGTCGAAATAAAGCTTCAATCAAATGTCTTGCACAACTAATAAATTATTGAGCTTTGTTCACTGGCATGGAGTGTGACCAAAAAATTGAATGAGCTAAAGTCTAACACTGGTAGTTTATCTAGATTAACATGAAGCCTACTTTTAAGACAGGAGTGTTGAAATAAGTGCTAAAACAAGTGTTGCTAGGATACCAGACGTCACATGACCTGCTCCACCAACCAATGAGTCTGTCCTTGGATCAAAGTTGTCATAGGGGTAACGACCATTCAGAGCATCTCTGGAAAGAAATATAAAATAATATAAAATAGATCAAAATTACAATCTTCTTAAGTTCCATGTTTGAGTGAATGATTATAGAGTTTAACGTCGCTGTGGGAATCCTTCACCCATTTACAATGAGGGTTCCATGTTTGAAAATGGTATAGTTAGCTATCCATGATTGAAAATGGGAGGGATTTAATGTATACTAAGGCCACAAAATTCTGTTTTAGCCCATGGCATAACATGATACTTGCATAATAATATTATGCAACTGACATGACACTGGACTCCAATGTCTTTCCATTGGCTGAAGGCAAAATCAATATCAGCGCCACTACTGCCCCAACATATGAGTCAATAAATAACCTACTTACAAATCACATAGACGCATATGGGTAAATAAATATGATATTCAATAAACAATTTATTTACTATCAACAGAGTGTGTATTATGAAATAATATGAGGCTTTGGCTAATACCAATCCTTTCTTAAAACAACATATAATTTATTATTTCCACATTTCCATCACATTAAAACTTATATATACTATTAAATACCATTATATACCATTAAAACTTAAAAAAATATATATATTTAAAAAATATAATTCGTTATTCCCCCCAAATACCTGAGTGCGAGCACGATCTCTGCAAAGCCTCTGAAGTAATCTCCTGACTTGAAGTGGTAGCCATGGAGACTCTGGATGTACTCGATCATACCACTCGACACCTTCCTGGACACTATCGGCCCGTACATGATAGACAGCTGAAAATGAAAGAATAATCATGAAAATGGAGGAAAATAAAACTGGGACAAAATCATAAAAACCTTACACACAAAATACAATTAGAATAGTGGAAGAAAGTGGAAAAAGATATGACTTTCCTAACCACCATCTAATGTTTTCCTAAAAACAGTGTTTACAATCAAGTCTCTAAAGGTGCAGGAAATGACACACACTATTCCAGAAACAATGTTGTAGCAACAATTTGTACGAAAAAGAATTGAGTGTAATTTAATGCTCAACTTACAGTTTTGTTCCCAAATCCCCATATATATTTTGAGCTTGAGCATGAAATCGTACTCAAAAGGTTTTGTAATCTCGGGGCCTGGCCCCTGTTCCACAAAACAATCATAGCGCCACGACAGTCGCAACTGCCACAAGTTAACAATAACATAGACTTACGACTGTAGCGCTACATTTGTTGTTTGGAACGAGATACACAATATTAGTGAAATCAAGTCTCCTAGCTGACTCTGATGAGAAAAAATGGCCAATTTCATACGTACAATGCCGTCGTCCCTGGAGAAGAAGATAACGATGTCGTTCTGGCACTGTCCGAAGTTCCAAAAGTTTCTCTCCAGCTGCAGAGCAAAGTTATTCCCAGCCTGAAGCACCGCTATGTCAGGGTCCTCAAAACTGCAACGGAAAATAATATAATATATAATTTAACATTTCATATTGATCACTGACTTCATAACAAACAATGAACATTGGATCATGCTGATTGGACTCAATTCTTTGTATAGATCATGCTCATATAAAAAAAATATTTAAAAATGCAATATTACTAGATTATTTGGATTATGGCAATAATTTAAAAGCTGCTGTACACTTACGATGAATCTTCATTAATGCCACAAATTTTGGATAAGTACCATGTGGTTATGGTGGAAACACAATAATGTTCCGACTTAACCCTGGGGCTTATTCAGAATTTGGGACACAATATAGCAAATCAACTGCATGCACCATATTTTTTATTACAAAATCATTTAGTGTCCCAAACCCACTTACTGGTCCTCCACCTTCATCTTGCGGACGATGGCGATGGTGGCGAATGTTCCAGTTCTGTGCTTCTTCTCACACCAGTATGTAGAGCAGGGACACGCAGTGTCATTGGTGTAGAAGCCCTTCAACAGCCAATCCAGCAGCTCAACTGAAATAGTTAATTTACTATTTTTATTTTTATTTATTTTCAAAATATTTTAATGTCTAGTCTAGCTTGTCTTTAAAAATAATATTTTATAATTTTAATAACCATTCCTGCTGTCTTCCCAGGAGGTTTGAGTAAAATTTGGCTTTGTATTTCAAAAATAATTTCCAAATCATAAAATTAACTTTCATGACTTATTAAACCTCTCCCTGCTGGATTAGGCACAGATGCAGCCCTTTAGGGCATCTGCAGTTGCCTTCAACATAGTTCTAGTAATAAACTAAATTCTAAATTTAAAAAAAATAATTCTTAATAATTTATACCGTCTCTCTCTGACAGAATTCCGTCGGGGTCGCAGATATACCCTGGCTCCATCTGATTGTGAGTGTTGGCAGGGCGACAGTGTCGGGGGTTCCTCTTGGGGTTGGGCATGACCCCGGGGGTCCACTGCTCAGGGTTGCTATCCTGGGCCACCGTCATGTGACACAGCAGCACCAGCAAACACACGCTACAGCACAACCACAACATCTTCGTAGAGGAGTGTTGGTGATGATCTAGAATCTAAAATAAAAAGATTCAGGTAAATAAATTAAGAAATGACCGTCTTTTTATGGTTGTTCACCGATATGAAGTATGAACTTCTATGAACTATTTGAAAATACTGGTTAAAATGGTTAAACTGTGGGAACACCAGAGCTTATATTTTATATTAACATGATTAATAACACATAAAATCAGATTCATTTGTCATAAAAGCTTCATAAAACATAGAATTTGCAACAACATACTCATGTCATAATGCTAGTATTAATCATGCTAGTAATCACTTTCCCCCATAAAATTAGCATTTAATTTAGTCTGGAAAGGTAAATATAACCATTTATCACATACTAAGACATTTAACAACTTCATATCATCTATTATTTGTTTCAATTTGATTTGTAGTAACTGTTTAAATTTGTTGGAAATTTGATACAGATGGCTAGTAAGTTGCAAAAGTAAAATAATAGAAGTTGCTGAAACATGGTTGATAAGTACCAATATATCCCACTTTGTGTAAATATTGCATACAATGTTCAACAAGTTATATACTCTTCCAGTATTCATAGCGATGGGACGTAACATGTTCAACAAAGTGTCAGAATAAATACAAAGTTGCAGTTTCTAGCAGGTGATATGACTAATAATACTAAATGGTGAGTAAATTAGTGACTAAACTGAATATTCGTAGTAGCCAAATAATCCTAATAAACCTGGAAACTAGATCTAATACAATAAAACATTTTAGTAAAAACAGTTGAAAATTAACCTGTATTCAACAACAATATAGTGTCTAGTATATATATAAATACGGATAAATATAACCGTGGTCGTATAACTAACTACAAGATCCTAAGCAACGAAACACCTTCAGCTTTAGATGCTGGCACCAAGATTCCTGGAACAAAAACCAACAGTTCCAAACAAGCTAAAACTTTATCAGCACACTAATTGAGAAATATAGGTTACTAAATATCGAGTAACGTTGTAATTTCATCTTACCGTGGGTTACTTATATCACAAATAGGAACACTTCTTGTAGGTTTCTACAGCTTCTTGTTCAGTAGCATTCCTTACAAGGCTAGACCATTTTTAGACAAGCCTCTCCTACTACCTACGGATGTGGGTCAGGTTCGCATATATATTCCTCAAAACTAATATTGGTTAAATTATTAGCAACTCGATCATCTGTTGGATATTATTATTTTATTTTATTTTATTTAGGCTAGTGTATATGCACTACACATCTTTAGAACATTATGACTACACTAACATAATGGCTTGGGTTTTCGAAGATGATACTAACAGACCAAAATTAATATGATATTGCCACAGACGCCTTTCACGGTACGTCTACAGCGCAGATCTGCTCATGATCGCTTCAATCAAATATTCTACCATTGTGTAACACCTATCACATTTAAAAAAAACAATTTATACTTTCAAGGGAAAGTATAAACAAGTGGAGATCGTTCATAAAACTACTAACTTATTTTAATTTTAACAATTTTCAATGCATAGCAATCGCATGTAGTGTCTATCAGATTATAGATAATGTGAATACTATAGTATTTAAAGGCATAATATCACAGTTGGTTTGCCGATATGGTCGTCTAGCATGGTTTTAACCTGAAAATAAATGCATTTGTTTTGACTACACATGTACTTTATACAACCAGCTACATATTCCACATATCTCACTAGTTATCACTATTTTAATTTGTATTACTATTTATTAATTAGCAACGACTCACTCATAATTCCGCCAGTGTTCGCGAAAGATTGCTTAACAATTATCCAACAGAAGTACCAACATGTATACGTCTCTATGTTATACAGGTTGTTGTTAGGAATATATAATATATTGCTACCAAGGGAGATAACAGCTCCTATCAAGTTATTCTGTACCACTAGTCGTAAACAAAGTGGCTTGTATGATAGCTTAGCTGTCACAAACTGGTCCCCACGCTTAGCAGGAAATACCACATGCCTCCTACACGTTATACCTCTTTTTGTATTCATCAAAGTGTATAACTGTACGCTCTGGGAAGGAGTGTCTAGGATTAACTATTTGTTAAACGAAACAACTTATATAATTAAACACTTATATTCATGAATGGAAGTAAATACATTACATAGGACTAACTATACGAGTTACGCCTTATGCTCAGCAGAGTCCTGTCCGTGTGTGTGTGTGTGTGTGTGTGTGTGTGTCTGTGTGTGTGTGTGTGTGTGTGTGTGTGTGTGTGTGTGTGTGTGTG
>JAUTBV010106877.1:0-14862 GCA_032361325.1 Lepetodrilus fucensis
AGGTTTCCTCCTGCCCTAAACTGACAAGTCGTGATATTAGTGAAAGATTCTAGAAAGCGACTTTAAACACCAATTAAGAAATATTTTACAATTACATTTCTTGTTAATATTTAAATTGTATTCTTAAAAATTAGAGATTGAAAGAGATAAATGACTTGGAACAATTAATATGTTCAAATTGTTCAAATAAATAGACTTATTTTTGTTTAGATGTATTTCCTTGACTGTTATTGAAAGATTCATGTTGGAAAATTATGATTGTGTCTTGTTTTCAGGGACGAAGCCCATTCTTTTTGGAACCAGCTGTGATAATTGTGATAACCGATGGAGGCTATCTCACAACGATGAATGGCGTACACGCTGAGGTAAGCTAGACAACCAATGATTATTATGTTTGCGCAGATAGTTTCCTACCAGTATTGGAAGCCTGAAGGTACCAGGTTCAGATCCTGTCCCTGGAACCCTGCATCAATGTTCACGAAAGTTACATTTTTGACGCAATTAATAATAGTACGCAATCTGTACTGTGGCAATGCAGATATCATCTGTGGGCTGTCAGTACCAGCCAGTGTCTGCATGTTTACAGCAACATTCATCACTATAGATGTTGCAGGTTTCCTCCTGTCCTAAACTGACAAGAACCTTGAAAGCAGCTCAAAACCACAATAAATAAAAAAAATATACACTTGCATTCTATGATGAATATTTCAGTTGAGAATTTGCCCATGAATATTTCAGTTGAATTTGCCCATGAACAATAACGTTCCTGGAACGGAGCTAACAAAGGAACCGTTTCGCTGGGATCAGAGGATATTCAGCATCGTGCTACGTATGCCAGGAAGTCATCCGCCGGAGAACGCATTTCCGTTCATCCCTCCCGCCGAATCTCATCCAATAGATGCCATGTGTGATGTCACAGGAGGTAAACACTTATGTCGCATCGTAATTGATTAATTTTCAGATGATTCTTGATTTTTATTTACAGTAACAATTCAAGAAAAATAATTGGTTTTCTTAATTGATTATTCATTTTTTTCCCCAAGCATTCTTGCTGTTTTGATCTGAATAATTACATTTTATTATTCGTCACATATGTGTGAGTGATTCCTACTATGACGTAAAACAACAGTTTGCTTACTCATTCTTGCTGTTTTTTCTTTTTCATCAGAACAAAATATTAAACACATATTGTAGATATTTCCCTGTGTCTGGGTGCTTCCTCTGGTAACTAATGTTTGCTTTCTTGTCACAGGGCGATCATACGCTGTATTCACTCAGAAGATGTTGAACGGTGCCCTAGAATCTCTTGTACAGAAGGTACAGAGTGGGGTAGTGATAAACTTTGAAAAGATAGGAAATGACCCTCTGCCTGTTGATGGTGAGTGTCTTGTATTTCTGAATTGCTGTTTAATATTTACATATTGTAGATCACATATTTTTTCAAGATATTTTTGTTGACATCCTCCAAGAATCTTTATACTTAATTTCAAAATAGAATACAGAGTTCGCAATTAACACTCGTCCGGGTCATTTTCCCCAATACTAAGGGCGAGTAGAAATTCACAACATTTGTTATTTGTATCACTATTTGGGCGAGTATGTTTTAAAGTTAGTTTATATCCTTTTTTTTGGAATTTAATCTGAATTCCATTTCTATCAAAAATTTGCAAAGGTGATATTTTTTTAATGGATTTTATCAGAGTTGGTAAACATTTATAAAAGAAAATACTAGTAAGACATTAATTCTAATTATTAAATAATGTCTAATCAAATTTAGTGTTGGCACATTATTTAAGTTGTGATTTTTTTTTTTAAGGAGTTAAACAAGAAGGAAATTCAGATACAAATGGAAATCTCAAAGGTATACCAAGCACTACATTCATTCTTTCAAACATTCATTTATATCTCAAGCATGATTGTAGACCTTCCCTGAATATTTTTCCTATCTTAAAGAAATTTTTCGTATAACTTATTGGTGACTAAAGTTCCCGCTGTGGATACAATAATTCACTCATCTTTCATACATAAAAATACTTTAGTCTTGTAAAATTAAAATATTTGTTTTTTTCTTCGAGCAGGTCCTGCTCTCAGCGAAAACCAAGATGCCAACAAGATTCTCTCTGAGAACGACTTGGACGACAAGAAGCCCAATCACCTGCAGCAGCAAGCCAATGCCCTGTGGCACAACTGTCGGCGACTGATCTACGTCCCGCGGTCTGCACAGAAGGGCTATTCTGTCGGACACTGGCCGATACCGGAGTCCTACTGGCCAGACGTCAGTAGCCCACAGCTGGTGAGTGGACGTCGCGGTCCTGGGGCTATGTTCCGCAAGCTATTGTATACGTAAGAAAATTGAGTCTTTTGTGGAGGAAAGTTGACTCTTGTGATTGTCAAATTTTCCTTCACAAAGACTTTACGATGTCGTTACATGGTTACCAATAGCATTGGGAATATTGCCTCTAATGAAGCATGGTTAAATTGGATGGGTCTGCTCTGTTTTGCTGCTGCTGCACTGAACATGTAGAAATTATTGGGAGATAACTCTGCTGTATTTTCTTCCCCAGCCTCCGAGGCCAGCCCATCCTGCCATCAGGTTTTCCTGTGCTCCATGCGACCCCATGGTTATAGAGAATCTCCCGTTTGACAAGTACGAGCTGGAGCCGTCGCCACTGACTCGGTACATCCTGGAGAGACGGCAGCCAAACTCCTGCTGGCAGGTCGGTAGAATACCAGTGTGCAAGTGGCAGGCCTGTAGAATACCAGTGTGCTAGTGGTAAGCCTGTAGAATACCAGTGTGCAAGTGGCAGGCCTGTAGAATACCAGTATGCAAGTGGCAGGCCTGTAGAATACCAGTGTGCAAGTGGCAGGCCTGTAGAATACCAGTGTGCAAGTGGTAGGCCTGTAGAATACCTGTATGCAAGTGGCAGGCCTGTAGAATACCAGTGTGCAAGAGGTAGCCTAGTTGTAGATTCGGAGCCAAAGGTTCCGACTTCAAACCTGTTTCTAGGACATGGCTTAATTATTTGCAAAAGTTACTTTTCCGAGTCTGCTGTCGCAGTGCAGTTATCATCATTGATATTTCAGTACCAGCCGGTGGAACTAACTATGATTTACGTTTGACTGAAATAACTATTTTTTTAAAGTTATTTTAATTTTGCCAAGCAGAACATTCAGTGTTTTATAATAAAAAAAAAATTTAAAGTGTCAAATATATTCTTGTGTATGATCAGGTTTGGGATAGCATACATTTGTAATGTTGCAGAAATTCGCTTTGTCATATTCCACACCTTTCAATTTATGATATATTTTCTGTTTTTCATTTCAGGTGTTCATAGGCAACAGTGCTAAATATAGTGACATCTGTCACCCCTTTGGCTACATTAAGGCCAGTAGTGCTCTCTCCTGCGTCAACCTGTTTGTGATGCCCTACAACTACCCCGTGCTACTTCCACTGCTTGGTAAGGGCACAATCTTGGACCTAATATACTAAATAATAACTCCTATGTATACATATACATATGAACCTTGTATGAAATCCACTGTAATTGTGTGTTTTTTAATAATCAAACAAATAAATTTCAATTATATTTGAAATATTCTTTTTGATAAATGGCCAAATTTCCTTTCCTTGCTATGTGAATTTGTATATTCAGATTTGTCAATTATTTTGGTTTCCAGATGATTTATTCAAGGTGCACAAACTGAAACCGACTCCCAAATGGAGGCAGCAGTTTGAAAACTATTTGAAGACGATGCCTGGTTATTATGCTGGGGTGAGTGGGTTAAACATTCCGTATTACCATCAATTAACTATTCATCATTAGGGGTGGGTGGTAGCACAGTGGACGGTTAGACTTCGGAGCCAAAGGACTGGGGGCCCGGCATCAATGTTCGCGAAAGTTACTTTTCTGACATGATATTGATAGGTTGTGCTATCTGTAGAGTGGCAATGCAGTAGAGTGGCAATGCAGTTATGATCCTTGGTCTGTCAGTACCAGACTGTGCTCGCCGCTGCAGCGTTTGAAGTTCGTGCAAAGATTTACAATTTTGAACAAGCCAACGGGCTAGTAAGTCAAATAAGAAGAGCGATTTCCCTAAAAGATACTCGCCCATAACAAAAGAAGGTCACCACGGGCTGCCGGGCAAGTGGGAACTTCTAACCCTGCTGCTGTATTGCAACATTTAGCGCTACAGATGTTGCAGGTTTCCTCCTGCTCTAAACTAACAAGGCGTGATATAAGTGAAAGAATCTTGAAAATGGGACTAAGCCCCAATTAAAAAATAATTTTAAAATATTGTAGCATTGGTATGTTTATTTTGGTTACATTGGTATGATTGGTTAGCGTATATTGTTACAGCCGTTGCGGAGAGCCATGGCACGGATGGGGGCAGCCAATCTGATTCCAGATAACATGGATAACTGTCTGAGCTATAGCGTCATCACCTACCTCAAGAAACTCAAAAACCAGGTAAGTCAAAATTTAATATCACCACGAATCGCTCACCGAGTAATTTATCACGTCATGTTTAACAAGTTCCTAGATTATCTGAGGAAATCCATTTCAATATTCATCATATTCATAGGTTGCAAGAAAAACATTGACATTGTTTCAGTAGATTATGAATTTTTTAGGGAATATTTTTCTCGTATTTATTTATTTTTATTATTTTCCAGGCCAAAATAGAAATGGATCGACTGATAGCGTCGGTTGGTCAGAAACTACCTCTGTGTGAGGGAATCAAAGTAAGCTCAAGGTAAGACATATTTCACGTCTTCAATGTGTAGATCAGCAAAAGGTTATCGTCACTGAACGGGTGAACAATTATTTTCTACGATACCGATAGTTACGAAGATTGTATATTGTACTTTCTGTGCATGTAAGTCTGTGTATCTGGGTGTGGTCATTTTTTCTCATCCATGCTGCGACGGAAAATAATAACTCACTCATTTGCACACTCACTTTTTGTTCTGTTTTAAAAATGTCCTCTTTTTTTTAACGAGTTAAAATGTGTATATTGAAATCAGTGTTAAAGATTTCTGTTTACTTTTCAATTTGCAGAAGTCAGACATCAGTGTTGCAGAGGAAAGACTTCAAACAGTTGATGCAGAACCTTGGGGGAAATATTGCACAGTTGAAGCAAGATGTACACGAATACTCTACATTCACCATAGCCGTTCCTGACCGAGCAATCAAACCACAGTACTATAGGTGAGGGGTCATGTGTGAGAGGTCATATGAGAGGTTGGAGGTCATGTATGAAGGGATGGGGGTCATTACTTCTTGTTCTTGTCATTTTGTTCTAAATTTAACTTTGAATTGAAATTCTGTCGCTTGAATTAGATTTTTTTTCCCCTTGGACTTGTTGTTTGGATTAAGTTTAATTGGAAGGAAAGAAAAGTAATCTTTTATCTGACAACAATGCCAAGTCCATTATATCTCCCAACATCAAATTAACAATATTATACATTTTGCATGATTGTATCATCTATGAATTAATATTGCAGAAATCCATACGATATTCCAAGAAAAACCCTGCTAGATCAGCTGACACGGATGAGAACAAATTTCCTCCAATCGTCGTACAGCAACACTAAGCTCTGTGATCAAGGTAAGACTAGCTTCTTTCAGTAAGTCGGAGTTGCGCCCTTTACAACACATTTGAGAATTATCTCCCCTTTCCACCGGTAAGCCTTGTGGTATTAATGAACAGGGTTAGTTCTCACTTACCTTGTGACCCGATCCATTTCTCCTAATGTTAAAGGTATCCTACGGGCTAGTAGTAATGGCTGGCTAAGTATACTAACGAAAATTTAAATCTCCTTTAGTTCTAATGCTGAATGAAGTATTAGTATGTTTACTGAACTCAATGTCTGTAGTAAGTTTGCACCATCAGTTGTTGGAAACGAGTGTAACCATCTGATTGTTTCGTCTGCAGACATCTGCCACAGTGTTCCTGTGGGTCAGATGGGTAACTACCAGGAATACCTCAAGAAACAGCCGGCGGCACTGCGGGAACTCGAGAGCTCCCCGGTCAGGTTACACATGTTTGGAAATCCCTTCAAAGTGAACAAATCAGTAAGTATATAGTCTACTTGCAACAGTTTATTAATTATTATTCCACTTGTATGAACTTTGGCACTACAAGTCGAACATTGCTCGTAGGTGTATAGGAGTTACAAGTTAAAAGGGCGCTGTGATCTTCCTGTGGGGCCGTTTCTAATTAGGCTATGGGAGTTGTAGATTTCGAAAGTCAGTTTACTAAACCATGTCGTTGCCTGCTGCAGAATCAGAACAACTTCATGGTGGACGAGGCAGAGGAAGCGATGTTCGGAACTCCGAACAGATCCAAGCGATCCATAGAAAGTCAACCTCCATCTCCGGGTCCCAAGAAGAGGAAGGCTGGTCCTTTACCTCGAGATCTGTCCATCAGGCAGCTCATCACCCCGCCTCCATCGCCTGTGCCCGACAGTCCCGAACAAGTCCAAATAGACACAGATTCAGGCTCCGACTCGGAACTAATGGATGGTGGGTGACAAAAATTTGAAAATATTTTAATTTAATATTCTATTGTCAGGCAGGAAATTATTTTTCAGCAATAATTTAATCAACCGGGCTGGTTGATGTAAAATAATGAAATTAATAATGAATGATGTTTGAAATGTCATAACGAGATTAGAACCAGGAATGTCTTGGATTGCAGAAGACCGACCGCTGCAGATAGTGCTGGACGGTTCAGGAGACAACGCCGCTACGGAGAAAACCATGGTGGCAGAGAAACTCAAACAGAATCATGTGAACGAGATCTTTAACTACTCCAACAACGTCGACACCAAAGTGTTAATGAACAATGTTGAGCATGTGAACAAGGGAGGCAACTCCAAGAGGGAGTCGGCCATATGGGCCCACAATTGCAAGCTGCGTGTTTCGCTCGTGAAAGAAGTGAAGAAACCTGGAAAAAGTAAGTTTGAAATTATATTGATAATATCCTGTAAGATTTATCTGGAAAGGTTTGTTACAATAATGGATATATGGTGGTCAGAAGATGTATGTGTGTGTTCTTAACTATCTCTATGCTGAAGGCAACCAGAGATGCCCTAAAGAGCAGAGTCTAATCCAGCAGGGAGAGGGTTAAAAGACGAACTCTAAAATCTTGTCTTAAGAGATGCCTTAAATTGTCTCCTGGGGGGAATGCTGCATCTTCTAGTTAAGGTCGATGTAATGTAAGTGTTTGTATATTAATTTCTGAAATTTCATTACCTTAAATTTCAGATTACAAAGACATTTTTACTCTACTCAGTTCGGTCCAAGGAAATTTGGATGTGCGGTGTTCGTTGGTGCGGGACCTCATTCACGAAGCTGGACGCTTCAAAAAGAAAGTGCTAATGAAATTGTTGGAACAATTCGTGATCTCCATGGTGCAAGCCGAATCAAAGAGAGACAAATCAAATTCTCTTCAGGTCAGGTGACAGTTCAACCTGTTGCCGTAGCAACACTCAACCCACTCTGTTGCTATGGCGACGCTCGTCCTAAATCAGTTGCCGTAGCAACATTCCTGCCTGTGATATTTTAACGTGAAAAAAGACAGCAGACTTGGAACAATGAATTCCTTCGTAGGATGGATCTCGTCAGACTTATTGTGATATGAACTTTGTGGATGTTGTGTGGAGTGAATGAAAACGTATCAAAATGTGAGAATGTGCAAGCAACCATGATTGTTCTTGTTGCCAGTTACTTATGACAGTACCTCCCCCTTAAAACAGATTCATATCCTGTAGTGGCTGCAACACATTCAAAAACGTCTGGGAATTTCAATTTCGTAAAACAATATGGAATGTTGTCCAATCAGTATTTGAATTTCCTGCAAATATTTGAGTTAACAGAAGATGTAGTATTGGTAATTGTGGAAACTATTGGAACCTAGACAATGGCCCTGCTCCTTTCTAGCTGTTCTGTCTGTACTTTCTGTCCTGGACATGTTCGGTTACAATGGAGCAACACCGCACAGTGTCCGGGACATGTACCAGTGAAATGGGTGGCGCAGACGGCACAGTACACAATCCAACATGGCTGCCACTGGCATTACTCTAGAAAGAACAGCACATCTACTGGACATGTGACAGAACATTAGAAAGGAGCACTACCATAGTAAACACTGTATTCGACGTATTAAGTACACAGGTGAGGGGTCAAATTGCCCGAAGTCCGAGACACCCGGGGACGTTCCTTTCGCCGCAGTACAGTGTTCTGAGAAATCTGGACACCATTTTGTCAAAGGAATTAAACCGCCCTCTATCCGGAATCTGTGCAGTCCGCTCTCGCTAGTAAGGTGGTGCAGACAACAGGGATAGTACAGTGCATCACTCGTCCAAGGGCACAGGGATAGTACAGTGCATCACTCGTCCAAGGGCACAGGGATAGTACAGTGCATCACTCGTCCAAGGGCACTTGCCGACGCGACATCATCCGGAGATAAGTGTGCGAGCCATTCCCTTTCCTTTCACAGTTTCAGTACAGAGATGACACGTTACAGACTAGTACAGTTGAAAGGAATCCACCACCCCTAGTTGTATGCATTCTCCTCTGCATTACACTATAACACGGTCTAGGGTTTGCATCTTGCCAATGTATCTTACATGTGACACACACACTTTGAAACTTTTACAGAACACATCTTATAGAAACATTATAATAGTTTAACCAAAATAACTTATTTTTAAAGGAATGTTCATTCGTTGAAATATACCAAATATCAGTAACAGCAGTTTAAGCAAAGTACCTTGAGAAAATCTATAACTTTGTAGGACTACTATATTAGTTACAACTGCTAGTTAATGTTTAGTTACCATGCTTAACAGAGCAAAAATATATATCATTAATCTAAATATTAATACTGTAAATACAAACTACTTTAAGATAAATATTCAATATTCATTGTCGCTTATGAGTGAAATATTCCCGCTGTAACGTAAAACAATAATTCATTCACTATAGATAAAATAACTGGCATGATGATGTTGAAGGAGGCAATAGATGGGCATTCCAATTGCACAAAACATTTGGAGTAATTTCCAATTTTCGTATTATAAAAGTACGGCAATCGATTAGTTGTAATGTTTATCAACCGACCTAGGTAGAAGAGCAAATTGAATGGAGCACTTTGTACGTTGAATACTAGTCCAAGTATATATAGGGGGAAACTTCAAAGGAAAAATATTCCACAATGTAGATGTAATCTACAATGGGTCCCATGTTAGTTTGGACCGTAACATGTAACGTGTTGGTTTGACCAATATATGTCCGAATTCTAGGTCAGTGTTTGTAGTCTTTCATTGTCCTCTAGGACTTGCAGTATTCAACCGTCGGATCCAAACATCACAGAGGAAATTCTACAAGAGTCCTCAATACTAGGGCAGGGCAGTCTTGTGCGGATCTGTGCTGGGAGATCAATCGGTGAATCATGACAAGTGTTCTTTGGTCTCCATGAGACCCCAGGGAATTAATGTTCTAACATTTATTTTTTACTGAGACTTTTTGTTTTGAGCTTTTTCATGTTTTTGTTTCAAGCTGTTTCTATGTTGCAAACGAATGTTTGCAATACAAACTGTGATCCTTTCTATAGGGCAGGAAAAAGTCATTCATGTTTTACATTTTTTTTATTGCTCACATTGTTCAAAGGGAAAATGAGCTACTTTGTTCACTTTGGCATCTGTAGAAAGGAGATTGTAAAACTGCTCTTAAAAAGAGTTGTATTGGTTCCATGTTCTAACCAATGGTATAACCAATAAGCTTAGACAATATTGGAAAAAACGTTTGGCTGTTGCCATCGTTACTTTTCAATTATTGGAACTACTGTATTGTGAGTAATAGACAATCCAGATATTGTTACTTTTGTATTTCCAGTTTTCACATTATTTGAATTTTGTAGCCATAACAATACTTGGCTATTATTTCCTTAACTATATTAATAATAGCTTTATTTGAATTTTTAGCCATAAATCGTCGCAAATGGGTAAACGATTCCTGCAGCAACGTTAACCTCCATATTCATTCACTCAATTGTAGCTATAACAATGCTTGGCTATTTCCGTAATTAAATTAACGACACTTGTTAAGTCCAAAAGTTGGAATCAACGCAGGGTATTAGTTCTTGAAGCTCTCGCATCTACAGGACCATAAGCAGTCATAGTGATCTCTAATGAAAGATTGTTGCAAATGGGTGAAAGATTCCCGCAGCGACGTTAAACTCCATATTCACTCACTCTAATGAATGGTGATCCGTCTATGGTCACATACCTAGTTGTTATGAGAGCTTTGAGAAACAATAACCTGGGTCCTGTTGCATGACACTTGTAGCACTACAATAGTTGTAACTGGGCTCCCGCCACAATAGAAAGCGTTAACCTTACAATAGCTGTAGTTAAAGAGCATTGAGCAACAGGGCCCCTGGTTATTTAGATGCTGTGGTGTAAAGCAATAACTCATTCACTGGTTATTGATACAGTAACTATTTATGGAAATGTATCCATTTTTTTATCCGATTTGTTATGAATAATTAAATATAAGTATACACAACCATTGCAGCAAGCAATGAAGACATTCATATATCATTTTCACCCAGTATCCTATAAAAATGTTTGGTTACTTAATGCAGATACCACAAATCTAGGGACTTTTGTTTTCTCCAGCTTCTAGCATGATTTCCAAAAGAGATGGCAAACATTCAGCATCACCATAGAAATATTGGCTTCATTCAGTCAATTTAATTGAATTTTCTCAGTATTCATTACATTCTCACTAAATAACATTTCTTAAAATAACATGCTTTGAAAATTTGCAACAACAAAAAACGTGACTTTTTAAAAAATCATTCCCTTGGTTTACCGGAAATGATTGGAGTGAAACTAGTTATTTCTATTTTAATACTGAAAATTAACTGTAATTTGGATGATCATTTCAAGGTCTGATTAATTTACCGCTTGCTTGCAATTTTCAACATCAATGCATACATGTAAAAGGTGTTAAGAATATCCTTTTGTAGTTATCTCCCTTTGTGGAAATAATGGTGAACGTGCATCGGAGTACATACATGCATTTTCAAAAATTCACACGCATAGCTACCACTTAAATTTAAATGTAAAATAATTTGTTCATGTTCTTGCCCTTGCATGGAGTTTCACATCAAATTACATGAACTGCTTCAGGTTCTGCAAAGGGGAGATAAGCATAATTTTCTATGTTAACGATAATCAAATGGAGATTAAAATCTATTTTCAACTTGCAACCCTCCACAGAACAATATTGCGATTGCGCAACCTTGTCATTTAGTGCTAGCAAGCTTTGAAATAACAATGAGTTCAATAATTTCACAAAAACTGTTTTTGTTGAAAGTTGGATTTCCGATGTGATGTTATTTGCAGATGTAGTTTTCTGGTACTGTCCATTTTAAACTGGCAAACTACAGCAAAGTTAAAAGAAAATGAAATATGCCAAAAAATACAGAAATAAATGATTTGAAAGTGATCACGATTCCTGGTGGTTTTTGTGTATGCTCCTATGTAAAACTACATCTGATCAGGACATGCAGGGCAGTATACAATGTTTGTACAGTGTACATTTACCATCTATGGTTCATATGCATCATTCGTCGCAAATGGGTGAAAGATTCCCGCAATGACGTTAAACTCCACATTCACTCACTCACTCGCTCGTGTGCATCACAGTTTTCCTCTGCAGTATTTCAGTGACATTGCAATGATCTGTTTAGGGTGAGAGAAGAACATGCAACAGCTTTGTGTTTAAAGACCCACTTCATTTTATTTGGGAGAACTGACTATTCTATTTGTATCTCTGCGGATCGGGAGACAACTTGCAACACATGTAGAGTGTAGTGATTCAGTATACCTGGGTATCATTTCCCAAAGCTCTCGTATCCGCTATGAGACCATAGCGCTCTCGTAAGTGTACGATCCTCATGTATTCAAGATTGCTATGAGAGTCCTTATGGTCTCGTAGTAGATACGAGTTTCAAGACACGAAACTCTGCATCCTAGCATGACTGCACCAGAGAGGGAACTTCTGACTTGTGCACCCTGGATGGGTCGAACTTGAAGGTTTGTCACCCATTATGCAAGTCCTTTAAGCCGGTAGCAGACTATGAATAAAACTTGGCAAGCCAGCTCTGTGTGCCATCTTGTTGGGCTGAAATCATAGTTTGCTATGGCATCTGCTTGCTATATGACTGACATGGTTCGACGAGACGATTTCCAAAATGAAACATTGCACAGTTATAGGTGAGTAGAACACTAGCAAGCAGTCATGTAGGGTCTCTGCTACATCAAATATCTCAGTTGTTAAAGCTCACCAAGCTTTTTTTCATAGGCTGCTCCAGCTTCAGGGAGCATTTAGTAAATTACAAACAATCTGTCATAACCCGTTCTGTAGCTTAATAAAATAAGTCGGGTAAGAGACATCAGTTTCAAGCACCACACCATTGAAATTCATCACACACAAAAATAATTATAAAATTCTCTTCCAATGGCATACCATATTTTTGATTTCTTTATAAAATAGACTTCATTATGCACAGACTACACGATAAACCAGAACATTCATTACAAGTGTATTTATTTCTTGCGTTTTTGTTTCTTATTTGCATTTGGAATTTGCCGCTTGATAACAGCAGGAATATAACCTTCAACGTTCCTAACACTTCTAGTTTGTTTAGATCTCTTTGCATCTGGCAGATCTTCCATGCCTAAAGCATTGCCTTGTTCTGGCTCGGACCATACTTCCTCCATCACCAAGGGCCGCTTGTTGCTCTTTGCTCCTCCAAATGGAACGAAATCATCGCCAAACTTGCCTGCGATTTTGAACACGTATAAATGGGAGTAATCGTCCTTGGGTACAAAAGGGGGAGGGCCGTTTAAGGGGAACTCCAGTGAAGTACCTCTGTGTTTGGAGTTCATGGTTTTGTGAGCAGGTGAAATTTGCGAAACACTAACAGGATTTGCCTTGTGTTTAATAGAAGTCGATGTTGTCAATGACATGACAACGGACCCTGAATCGTCGCAGTTCTTTGCAGTTGGTGTGTCGAGGGAGAGAAATCCAGATTGTTCCACAGAGGCAGATGTTGCACCAGAATCTGACTTGTTTTCCGATCCACCTGACAAATCTCTGGATTCCATATCATCCCTCCCGTCTCCAGATTCCAAGTCTTCGTTTGCAGTTGCATCTCCAGACTTATCAGACACGTTCACAGCTTGCGGTGAATCCCCTGATGTGTTGAGGGACAGAAATCCAGACAATTCTTTAACTTTTGATTTTGGTGATTTGATGTTTGGCACTGAATCACCACGGTTACTTGCACAGGCTGTGTCAAGGGACAGAAATCCACCTGAGTCTTTGGCAGATTTTCCTCCTAACAATGTTTTGTCCAATATCACACCACATTCTGGCCTACATTCAGATTGGCCTGTGCTTGTGTCTGTGGAATTACCAGCAACTTGTAAAGCTTGCTGAACATCACCATTGTTATTTCCAGCTGATGCATCCAGGGACACAAATCCAGACGAATCTTTAAAAGATTTCTTCACCGGGGATGAAACCTCCATTGGCACCGCAGATTCCGACTCATTGTCTGTACCACTTGTATCTGCAGACTTGTCGTCATTATCGTTCAAAGTTTGCGTTGTATCTTGCACTGGTGGCATCCCAAGAGCCTGATTTGTCAGCGGAGCATCAAGTGGTAACGATACGCTCCGCGAGTAGCGCACAAACTCCGCAAACTCTGACTGGATTCCGTCTGGTACTTTCTAGCAAAGAAAAACAAACAAACAAGATGAATACAACAGTGAAATGTGAATTCAATATTATTCACTGACTTACCTAATAATCATTAATGTGTATTGAAAATGTATTGCAGTACTAATCCACATGTGCACAAATTCTGGGTGCAGAAAAACTAAGGAAGATAATTATTTTGTAATTTATTTTTTAAATTGGGGTTTCACATATCTTAATCTTGTCAGATTAGGAGGACAGCAATCTAATTAAAATTAGAACGAAAGTATCACTCCAAATATTACTGACATATGCTCAACAACGATCTAACACGACCTTTGACCTTAATCTCTGTACACCGAGACACTGTTTGCACTCACTATTGGGAGGCTACGAGTTACCAATCTACCCCTGAGACTTGCGAGTGAATGAGTGAATATATAGTTTAACGTCGCTGCGGGAATCTTTCACCCATTTGCGACGATGAGGCTTGCGAAAGTCAGCCTGTGGTTGGTTACGGCTTGGTTAATATCAAAGGTCAATCCGACAGCATGTGTAGCGCGGCTGTGTTAGATCATTGTTGAGCGTATGTTGGTAATATTTGGAGCGATACTTTCGTATCTAATTTTAATTAGATTGAGGAGGACAGGAGGAAAAACAGAGGAAACTGAAGAATAAAATTTAAATTACCTTGAAACCGAGAACTACCAAGCTGGAGACGCCGAGCAAAGGAGCGATGGTTTTATTGAAATTCGGAACACTGAGGGCGGGGCATCCACGACTTGCAGCCAATGGAATCAGGTGGGAGGTGATGATTGACGGATTGGTTGAACGACATACAATAATGACGTCAAGGTCATCCCTTTCCAGCCCTTTTGTGACACATCGAACCCCACATACCATCCGAGATCTGCATTAAAAACACAAAAACTGATTAATTACAGTGTATAAAACTCCAGCAATTTCACTGCCAGCCATGAGGACTGGTAAGTCTGAGAAGTTACCAGACCTGCCTACCCATGAATACCCTTGTCAGGAAACCAGCACTCTTAAACAGGTTTTCTCAGGAAATTTAAGAATC
>JAUTBV010106888.1:0-14861 GCA_032361325.1 Lepetodrilus fucensis
TATTTTATCACATGATATAATGTTTAATTTTATATTACAAACATTACTAATCTCATCACGGACAGCTCTGTAAAGTGGACAGTAAAGACTCTGTAAAGACACGCTCTTCATCTTCAGTAGTATTCTGGCAGTTAAAACAAAACATCTTCTCAGAAGCTATGCTTTCGTATCGTCCAGTCTCAATCCAGAGCGGATGGACGTATTATTTTTATTGTAACACAAACGTGACACAGTAATAAACAATCAATCTATACATTGCCAGTGCGCTCATATGACTTCTATAGACGATGAGGTATTATTCTGTACAGTAGTTTTCTTTGAGCTGTAGATGTAGGCAGACACCAATCTCGTTAGATAATACATTAACGTTACCCCATCTCGTTAATCTGGCTTCACCAATAGTTTATAAACATTCCATTTCCCCACTGTACATACCATAAGCACTAGAGGACAATGTCAATTCGTTAACAAGGAGCGGTGGAGGATAGACTACACTTTACCTCAACCAAACCAATATCCATACGTTTGGTACAACTTTTAGAATTTTACCAAATAAATCCGTTTTAAGTTAATATTCTTATTCTAATATATATGCAACAAGTGTAATGCTATTCCATGGGACAATACTAGTGGTTCATATGTCCACAAACTACATTGTCATTCTGCTATTAGCAGATTAGATAGGAATTGATATACATATTACAATGAAATTCTCGTTTTAATTCTTGATTTCAATGCTGAACAAGCACGACGTTGACAGTTAACTTTAAATATCTGTCCTTGTTTCAATATTACGGTAATTTTAATAAATATCCTTGTATTTATTGAAACACCATGCCATAGGTCAAATCTATATATATAACAACAATACCTTTCTTTCAAAGGGAGAGACGAGACACAATCTTTTAAAATACGATGTATACAATTGAAGTAGATCCTGGCATCTCATACAAACAATACTTTACCATTTAGCAGACAGACAACTGGTGACTCCAATGATGATTTATTACCATATTAACTTTAAGACTTGTCTGACAGACATTATATTAATCACGGGAAGGACCTTTATTAATCAGTTGTATTCGTTTATATTTCCCCGGACAACTAGATGAAATCAGGACTAATGACGTCATAGCATTTCTCTCCGGATTCATCTAAAGCCCTCTGTGTCTTCTTCATCTCCCGACATCCTGGGAATATTTATAGGATATTACAATAATTTCAATTAAATATCAACATTATATCCCTGGTGCAATAAACTTTATGTATCCCGAGGGGCTTAATGCTGATATTAAATTGAACGAGTGTAATATCCCTGGTATTGTCCTTACATGTAATGTCAACAACCCCTCGAAGAGAAGAGGAATCATTGCGTAAACAAGAACTATTTCTAATTTGAGGAATATAATATAGCGTTCCTGAAGTCATCGTGTGCACATAGAGCATTAAATAATGCCCGAAACATTGACAATCTAATCAAACGAACATATCGTTTGACAGTGCTAGGCATTTGTAACACAAACAGTACTTTGTTAAGAACGTAATATATTACAGCGTTTGTATTAAAAAGTTACATAGCTTCAGAAAGAAAAATAACCAACACATTTTCCTATAATTGAATCCTAAATATGCTGTGAATGTGATTAGTTATCGATGAATAGTCTTCTATGCAGTAAATGAAATATCGATAATGTGTCCAACAGAACATCACAGAATGTGGATAGCGTAGAACACACGAACCATAGCCAGAAAGTGGAGGTGATGCTTTTCCGGAAATGGAATTTTGCATTTGCTAGTAATTCGAAACAGCGTTATGACGGTTAGTTACCATGACATGGTCTATGCCATATCACTACATTGAGAATGCTTTGTTTGGCAAAGTAATATTTACAAAGTAGACCTAATTGTGTAATGAGTTACGACCATCCGATGTTCTATCATGTATTTGTATTATCTCAAAAGGCATTCGCGGTGGTTTATGGCCACTACAAATAATTGAACTGTAATACTGGGTAATGACATGATATTATGTAATAAACAAATAGCAATGTATTGTATGAAGTCCTGGGTTTGGTTTCTAAAAGGTAACTGTTAGATGCTTAAGAGTGATTCCCCTTAATATGTAAGTGAACGTCAGAATCGACATGAACGTTGTTTACTCATGCCGATTAAATGTTGGGTCCAGTCTTCTATCGGGAAATAATATGTAAGGCAATGGTAAAACACTATATAACAATAATCATGATGAAAGGTCCAAAAGAGGTCAACTTCTATAGATATACCATTGTCATTCTGCTATTATGGAATCATGGAATCAGGGATTATATGGAATCATGATCTATGCCCTTGTAATATGTATACAGTGGACGATACTATCGTGCAACCAGAAAACAAGTTATGCATGTACCATCCAAATGCAGGCCAAACGATCGACATGAAATACACAACATACCAATTGCCGATAAAACTACACTGGCCTGCAGATCAAATAGTCTCAACTGCTGAAACAGGACGGTGTCATCATCCAAGCAGAAAACAAGACGTACTATCTAAATCAGTTTACCAGCTAAACCAAATTACTCCTTTAACCTTCACGTTATACCATTGGCTGATGATAACTACCGTGTATATCATTGCATACATATCATATAACCTCAGGTGAACTCTAGACATATTAATGACAATGTGAGCGTTAGTCACAGCCCTTGATACAGTTCCAGAATTAAGCCGTAGGGGGCGACAATAGGCTGACAGTAGTGACCTGGTAGCAATGAACTACTTGCAGTATTGTTAACAATGGACCCTGGCAGCAATGGATTGACAGCAATGCAAGAAATGAACTGGCAGCAATGAACTGGCAGCATGGCAGCAAGGAATAAATGGCAGCAAGGCAGTGGCAGCAAGGAAGTGACAGCAATGAAGTGGCAGCAAGGAAGTGGCAGCAAGGAAGTGGCAGCAAGGAAGTGGCAGCAAGGAAGTGGCAACAAGGAAGTGACAGCAATGAACTGGCAGCAAGGAACTGGCAGCAAGGAAGTGACAGCAATGAACTGGCAGCAAGGAAGTGGCAGCAAGGAAGTGAAAGCAAGGAAGTGACAGCAATGAAGTGGCAGCAAGGAAGTGAAAGCAAGGAAGTGACAGCAATGAAGTGGCAGCAAGGAAGTGGCAGCAATGAACTGGCAGCAAGGAAGTGGCAGCAATGAAGTGGCAGCAAGGAAGTGGCAGCAATGAACTGGCAGCAAGGAAGTGGCAGCAAGAAAGTGAAAGCAAGGAAGTGACAGCAAGGATGTGGCAGCAAGGATGTGGCAGCAAGGAAGTGACAGCAAGGAAGTGACAACAATGAACTGGCAGCAAGGAAGTGGCAGCAAGGAAGTGAAAGCAAGGAAGTGACAGCAATGAAGTGGCAGCAAGGTAGTGGCAGCAAGGAAGTGGCAGCAATGAACTGGCAGCAAGGAAGTGGCAGCAAGGAACTGGCAGCAAGGAAGTGGCAGCAAGGAAGTGGCAGCAATGAACTGGCAGCTAGAAACTGGCAGCAAGGAACTGGCAGCAAGGAAGAGGCAGCAATAAACTGGCAGCAAGGAAGAGGCAGCAATGAACTGGCAGCAAGGAAGTGGCAGCAAGGAACTGGCAGCAAGGAACTGGCAGCAAGGAACTGGCAGCAAGGAAGTGGCACTGGCTGCAATAGACTGGTAGCAAGAGACTGGTAGCAAGGAAGTGGCAGCAATGAACTGGCAGCAAGGAAGTGGCAGCAAGGAACTGGCAGCAATGAACTGGCAGCTAGAAACTGGCAGCAAGGAACTGGCAGCAAGGAAGAGGCAGCAATGAACTGGCAGCAAGGAAGTGGCAGCAATGAACCTGCAGCAAGGAAGTGGCAGCAAGGAAGTGGCAGCAATGAACTGGCAGCAAGGAAGTGCCATGGCAGCAATGAACTGGCAGTAAGGAAGTGGCAGCAAGGAAGAGGCAGCAATGAACTGGCAGCAAGGAAGTGGCAGCAATGAACCTGCAGAAATGAAGTGGCACTGGCTGCAATAGACTGGTAGCAAACCGGGCACTGGACACGATTAACACGGAGTTGTGGAATGGGATTACAGCAGTATCGTCTGGAGATGCTTAACCCTGAGTTATGTTGGTTGACATTGACGTTGTATATTACAGTACTAGTCCCATCGGAACAACCATCCTGTGTTGAGGTACTAAGTTAGAAAAAAAATCCAATCCAATCGATAGGGAATTCCAATTAGAAAAATGTCGGAAATAACATCACACAAAAAAACAATATCGAGAAATAAAATATTCTCTCTATACGACCGAGAAATCAAATAATTTTATACTCAAGATTTATGAAGACAATATTGAACACTATTTCTATTAATAAGTTTGAGGACTAGTATTCACCGGTTTTAGCAGGTAATTCATTAATTAAGTTTCTTCACAAAAATCAGCGTTGTTTTAAGAGACATGTTAACAGTGAGATGGTAGTATGCTCCATATACGTCATGCTAGCAGACACTATTGGTCTCAAATGGAAAAATATATAGTTTTAATTAGGATACCGAATACTGACATTAGACCATACTTAATATACGGTCATGCCTATAGATGTTATGAACTTCAACATACTTTAGTATGGTAACAGTTGGCGAAATTATAAAATATTATATTTGTTTTGAATGTCTTCAAACACATACACATTAATGTCAAAATCACACAGCGCGTCTTCCATTAAAGAGCTGTCGTTCATAATTGAAACGAAAAATAAAATATTCCACAATGATAACGGACGTAGTAAAACAAACCGATTTTGAGATTCCAGACACATGCCTGTGGAGAAAAAAAGTCTAAACGTTTTGTGGTTTAATGACAATGCTGCCATGACAGAACGGTACGGATACAGGCCAGGTCGAGACCAATCGTAGGTCAAGCCGTAGCAGAGATTTAACCATCATGCCAATTCTTCGGCAGACTCTCATTAATCACTGGAACCATTGTCATATTTGGCACCGGCAGTGGTCGTTTTATGTGCGATTAACCTTGATGTGCCAACCATGCTGGACATGAGAATTGTTATTTGATAAGGTGACAAAGGTAAACGGCAGGAACCGCATACTCCACCAGTACTTAATATAGCACGTTCTCATAAATAACATAACATAAATGGTTAATTTATTAAGCGCACGATTCTATGCTAAGGCATGTAAGAAACGAAAAATGCTACGTTATTATTTACCACTGGCAATGGATTACTGTGCACTCATTTCACCTTCTCAACTCCATGGCGATCATCCAACCCAATTACAAGCAGTCGGTTTATGTGCTAGATGGTTAAAATTCAGCGTTTGTTCTACTGGTAACCAGTTTCATAGAAGATACGATTGAAAACATATTGAAAAATGTTTTGATTGAGAAATTCTTAGGAATTTAAGAATTAATGTGTTTTCTTTCTCTATCGAAAATGTATACGTAAATATTGCTGGACGAATGGACATCGACACCAATGTACAATTAAAGTTGGCTTAACTCCCACATTCACGCGTAGGTACGAGGTTGATCTAAATGCGAGTATGTGGCACGACCTGTTGTGGGTCAGATTACACCGCGGCCCTCCAGGAGTAAAACAAGGGTGCTGGAACAAGAACGTCACCATCGGAGGCGAACTGGAGGACAAGCAAATCCATTTGTCCCCGCCATCTCGGCGTCCAGCAGCGACCGACTGACCTCAGTACTGTCTACACATGATGTACGCACATTACGTCCGCATCGCAGCCTACAACATCACTAGTCAGTGCGAGGTACTGAGGTTTCTTTCAGAACTCGTGTCCTAATGACCCTGTCCTAATCCTACGTCTTTGACGCATCCTGTCCGAGTCGGTAAAATACAAACACACATCCGTTCTTTCTCTGTGTCTCTGTGTATGCCTCTCTCTCTCTCTCTCTCTCTCTCCCTCTCTCTCTCTGTGTGTGTGTCTCTCTCTCCCTCTCTCTCTCTCTCTCTCTCTCTCGCGCGCTCTCTCTCCATCTGGCTCTCTCTCCCTCTCTATGTGTCTCTCTGTCTTCTCTGTTTGTCTCTCTCTCTCTGCCTGTCTCTCTATTTGTTTGTCTCTCTCTCTTACTCTTTATGCTATCTATTTTGTCTATATTTCTCTCTTTCCTTCTCTCTCTCTTTTCTCTCTATGTTACTATTTCTTCTCTTTCTACTTTATCTCTCTCTCTCTCTCTCTCTCTCGTGCTATCTATATTTCTCCATACCCTTTCTCTCTCACACACACAGAGAGAGATAGAGAGAAAGAAAAAGAGAGAGAGAGAGAGTCACTAATGGCAACGTCAATACCACGTCATTATAACGCCGCAGTATACCACGGATGTAGCGTGTCGACGTGGGACAGTAAGTATAGTATATGGCCGTGGTGTTTAATCACAGAAAAATCGAACACATTATTAACCTGACAGTTCATCAGCGTACAACACCTGTCCACATGCTTAGTGAGCGACCACCACATGCCCCTCCTTTGTCTCCACGGTTAATAACGGACGTCTATGGTCAATTCCATGTCCTGTCCAGTTGTTGACGGCAACGGCGGAACCTACAGTGGCAAAGGACCATGACCTATCCACCGAATACAATAATTAGGTGTGTTAGCAGTTGAAGTAAACAATATCTGGCACATTTTATAAAACATATAACACCGTGTAAAATGCAGTCCAATGAAAATCCCGCTCTTGAGGTATACGTAGTAGGATACTTATATAATTTGTATTGTATGGGAGAAAACAATTAAAGGAAGGACAACGGTAATCGTTAAATGTAAAGCGTCCTAGTTTGAATAACTAATAAATATGGGTATCGTTTCTTGACGCTCTCTTATCCACCACGAGATCATAACGCTCTCGTAAGTACACGATGCTCATGTAATAGAGATCGATATGAGAGTAGTATGGTCTCGTAGTAGATATCATAGGAGAACTTCGAGAAACGCTACCTTTGTCCATATATTGTTGATGTTATCAGTACGACGAATGATCTTTACCAATAACTGAAAGCGGTAGTAGGTCAACTATACACATAGCACTTGAAATACATAGCTAAATACATTTCCATAATCATACAAAATAACTCATCCCTATTCACGATGTTTCAAATCTCCAAAATAGGAAAGTCTCAAGTGGGCATGGAGCTATATTTGTTCTAAGTGAGTTACAAGAGCATTCTCTGAGGAGAGGTGTCACCGATTTTCGACGATGGCTACAGTTACAGCAACCTAGTACAACGGTAAGCAGATTCTGTATGGAATATATGTATAGTTTACTGACAGGCTATAACCAACAGAACAGTATGCCTACTGAAGACGACAGTACTACAAATAATATCGTTCCTATATATTTATTATATTGTATTGTTGATGGTGTTATTATACAAAATGCATACAACATCAGTTTTTTGGTAATCAGTTTTTTAAAAATACGAAGCAAAAAATCGAAATGGACTGCAATTAATGGAGTGAAATAATTGGCTATGACACTACATTCAAGGACCATGACTACACGCACGGACATAAACATTACACAATAACATTTCGCAATAACCTTTCAAACTCACTAATGCCTTTCTTGATGTAGTATGATGGAATTTGAAATAAGATGAATCCGGGTTGGATCAGCATTGGCACCTTCGTATGGTTTAAGTATAGTATTCATCACGATAAGTGATTAGCAAAGAGTTCCTTGCATCTTGAATAATTTCTGTTATGCGGGTTACTGTACATAGGCCCGCCTCCTTAACTAATACCGATGATATCCACACGCTATATATTTCGTGTAACATTTGTATTGGGGCCATCCTTGAGCGCTTCGCGATGACCAGATGTCGTGACAATCACACATAACTGCTAGGACTGAGACATGCCGGTATCTGGTATTTCAGTCGATTACTCGTCACCGCGACATCATGGGTTTAACATTGACACCTTCAAATATCAGTCTTACAAGATTTATAGTGCGATAATCGTGAAATGATTGTATGAATATAAAAACGATCAAAATACGTTGTGATCGAGTGTACATCCATTTATCCATTCCACGTGTCGTCAGCGTGGCTGTCGATCTGTTTACATTGATAAACTGTGTGCCACTATATGAACGGAAATGCAGATGCCTAATGCATCCGTCGATCTAGTGGTCTTAGGTATTGTTACTTTTACCACGATCACCACCATAACGACCAACACCATCACCACCACCACCAACATCAACACCACCACAACCACATTACCACAACTATCACCAATATCATGACTACTTCCTCTACTACTACTACTACTATTACTACTACTACTACTACTACTACTATTACTACTACTACTACTACTTCCACTACTACTACTACTACTACTACTATTACTACTACTACTACTACTACTACTACTACTTCTCCTTAACCTACTATCAAACGATTTAATCAATTTAATTTACATTTTACTAAGTATACATTAGTAAGAAAAGCATTGCTTGACTTTAGGAATATCAATTGCAAGACATTCACGACATGCCCTAAATCCAGGTGTTAGTTGGATGAAGCAGGCGTCTACATCCGGGGATAGATACTGTCTTGTTAATGCAGTTAGCCGACAAGAACGCCAGCACTGGCTTTACTAAAACTCCATTGTCTCCAGACACTGTAGACTGAGCCTATGTCTACGTACATGTCAGCCACCTTGCCAGACCACACTCTGATATACAACATAAGTCTTTCTGAACCTTCCATATGCCAAGATCAAGAATATGGATTAGCAAGTTACGTTATATTACACCGTCCCCTGTGCACATAAAGGAGACTATTTTACGTGAATGTACTTTATCATTTTTCAGTTTTATGACAATATTGTTGTGGTGGCCTATTTTTCTTCATGTATAGTAGGTTATATTGACATTGCCATCCCATTGCCATAGCAATATTATATTGCCACCCCCATTGCTAACATCCTCTTCCCTCTTCCATCACCTCCTCCAGGTTTATCTGCCATACTATCTTCTGATTCCTAACATATAATATTACTCCACTATCTCTACTATAAATATCAAACATACTAAAATCCTATCCGGTTCCACCCAGACAAACGGATACTCGCTTATCTGATTACAAATGGACACTAAAACATTGCTATCAGACTTGGCTGAGATACGTTGTTCTAAAATAATAGTTAGCACAGATTCCCAAACGAGTCATCTTCGAATCTTTAATTCTTTGATGCTCGCATGACTTTCTATTTTCGGTTGGTTCAAACAAAATCATAATCTGTGAGGTTCCCGTTAGGCGTGCGTTGCATAGAGATGATCCACGGGAGTGTTCGTAGAGAAAGATGGGTCTGTGGTGACACACATAAAGCCGTTGAAAATGGATTGTACATGGTGTTTCACTCTTTGGTGATAAGCGGTTAATGGGTACTGGCTCTCACCGTATACTGGTTTCTGTTTGGTATCAATGTTCTAATTGCCGTATATGGTGGTATGCTTGTTTGAAAACAAGTACAAGTAAAGGACACATTAAAACAATAAGTACATTGGATTTTATTACCAATGTAGTTGATTTTAAACTTCTATGTCTCACATACATATGTCTTCATGACACCAGCCCAACATATTCATCTGAAATCCTTGGCCCATACATTCCAGGTCGTAAACTTCGTTCCGAAAATCAGAGTCTTTTGTCAGTCCCTTCCTACAGACTCTCTTCCTATGGATTGTAATGCACATCTATTCTATTATCATTCATATAAACTACATATACTAGTATTGCATTCAATAGATTATTAAATAAACTTACCTGTATCTAGTATCTAAATTGTTTTAAAACAACTATCCAGTATTAAAACATTACTAGTTTAATACATTTACCATACTGCGAAAAGAATAGCAATGTTTCACCTGCTCCAATCTTACCCAGCCAAGCAATTCCCTTTTCGCATTGGATTTATGTTACACAGTTTCTAGTGAACTCAGTAAAAAAGGCAGTGATATTTGTAATAAGAAAAGGAAACAAATGATACTATTGATTTTCTAGCAGTATTTAATTAGTTCAGTGAATAAAACACTTGGACAGATTTGTTGGACCTATTTGTAGAGCATGAATCCAATTTGAGTACGACATTTATCAGACACCGGAAAGTTTAATTGAATTGTCTCTTTCAGTTGGATAATCAGGTCATGACTTAACTATGAACGCAATAGTCTACCAGTGCCGTCCGTATCTAATTCTAGAGAATGCTGGTCGTCAATTGTATACTGTCAACGAGGGATAGAATTCAAAGATGATAACAGTTTATACTACTACACTCTTCTTGTAGGCCTAAACCACACACACACGCACACACACACACACACACACACACACACACACACGCACACACATACACACATTCAACAAATATTATTCTCTTTCACTACCATTTACCACAGTAAATACTAATAATTACATGCATTTTTCAACATCGCTGCCCTGTCAACATTTTCCGCACGAATTTATGTATGCTATTCATCAATTAGTCTGTATTTCACTTTGGTCTTAGTAAGATATCCTCAAATAATGAAGTAATTTAATTACTATGAAGTACCGAATGCCATGATCATGGTCTTCATCAAGAAGAATGTTCTCAGATCCATACATTCCGATCATTGGATCTACATTTGTATGGTGCACTGCAACACCCATAGTTCTAAACAGTATAGAAACCTACTAGACACACCGCTGGAATACCGCTATGCTTGCAGACACTAGTCACAACAGGAACCATATCGCCTGAAACAACTTCCTATTTACTAAAGTAAATGAATTACGCGACGCAGAGTCGTAACACAGAACGCCACTAATCACAGCTGCTGGGTAACGTAAACACGCCTAGGGGCAATGTTAATTGCCTATAAATATGATAATACAGCAATAGTGTATTGCATTAACGGTTATAACATTACTAACATGAATACTCGGGAAAGCATGGCAATAGGACAGTAAGAGGAATATTTGATTGTATATGAATTATTATACATGTATTTACGCATTGGATTGGATTTAGCTTAGAGGGGATTCCACTTTAGGCTATGAGATGACTTATATGGTATAACTTATCTCAGGATGTTAATAATGTTATGTCTATATATCTAGTATACGCACGCTTTCGGTCCTTCTGTAATCAGATCTAATATCTCCACACGTAATCTCCGGGGTGCGTGGACAACATTGAGTTACCTCCCCATGAATTACCCCGAGGATTACCGATTGATCTCCGGTATGTACTTTATCACGATACAACTTCCGCCTACATTTTCTCATTCTAGTCTGATATAATATTGAAACGCATTTGTCCGAGTTGACATTTACAAACGATTTATCGTTTCCGTTTTGCATTTCATATCAATCTTTCACATACATGTAACATGAGGTACAAAGCGAGTATCAGGATTTACGAGATTTTACGAGATGAACTTACCGATACGTTCCTTCCTCTACTTACGATCGTGGTGCATTAACGACCGTGAAGTCCGCAACATCATCACCAGAGCACAATATATACATCTACATGTTCTATAGTAATATGTCTCTGAAAACTTCTACAATAATGTAATGATACATATTGCTTTCACATTCTCATATATATTTTTAAGGCATGTTTAAAAATCTAATTTATGATCAATGCATGTCATTTAAATTACAACATTCAAAATGCCCAAATACATGCTAGAAAAAAGGAGCAAAGTATGGAATGTACCACGTACAAGGAATGTCTCAAACCACGCACACAGAATGCGTACACAAGGAGAGAAAGTTGATATAGATTGCGTAGACATAGAGGGTAATGGACCAAGCATTTGTTAGTGGAAGTCGTCATTCTCCATCACGGCAAGGACGCAATAAATCCACGCACAGCAGTGGGTACTTCAAGCAAAGGCGACACGAACAGCGGGACACCAATAGAACAGAATCATTATATCACTATGAAGAATGCTGAGAAATTAACCATGTCTGCACGACAATAGCTTTTTAATTATAAACGACAGCAAATAAGTCTTCTCGTATTAATTTCAAATGTTGTTTTCTTACAGAGGAAGGGTTCCAAGAACATTCCATTCTATACAACGCAGCGCAGAACGTTTAGGATCATCATTCAATAAATTAGGAACTGTCCAAACATTATTGGTTTATTTAACACTATTATTACATTACTACTTAGTACTGCTATTTTCACGAGGAACATGGATTTATTTTACATTTCTTTGGAAGCATGGTATACCTTATTTTGTCCTAATGAAGTACGCAGTAGGAAATTGGGTCAGCTACAGATGTTGCGCAAAGACGACGGGAAAGTAATGGTCTGTTAATGCAGACTGGCACAGCAGGTAAAGTATGTATTATACGTAGATCAGCATTGATACATCTCAAGTGTAATGCACTGTAGATCAATTAGTTTCAACCTCGACCCCCGATTTTCTAAATACGTTGTAAATACTTAGCGTTCTATCCTGTTATCCTACGGAAATAGCAAGAACACATTGTTGCAACTCGTGCATTAGCGCAGCACAACAATAGTTGGAATAATAGCTCTACAGAGCTAACGTTTACTGTTATATAAACCAAAGTTAACGCTTCACATTTAAAAAAAGGAGAAGCGGAAAATCAAATTGAATTGAGATGTATTGCATTGTACATTTACAATGTATAGTTTGAGAACACAATATTGCGCACTTGGTCCCATATGTACTTTGCAAACTAAGACAAGTCACGTACATTCCAAGACTAATTGATGAGGTCAATAATGATTAAATAATGCTAGGCTGGGTATTGATATCCTTATGTAATGTTTTAGGCTGAAGCCTACGCAGCATTGGCATAGTTCATGGACTTAGACACTTGTCTCATGAAGGCCGAAGCCTCGGGTATTAACTCACCAATCAATTGGCTATTACTTGTTTCCCCGTGTAATAACTTATCCTTATACACTTGTCTCATGAATGCATCGTCACGCAAATGCATGGCATGATCCAAAGACTTAAATATATACTTGTTCCGTGTTTGATTCTCTAACACCTCTATCTGGTACTCACTAACTATGGACATCCTTTGACCTATTGTCCGTTCAACAGCGCTCTCTGCATTTGTAACCAGTAACAGGAACTACGGGTTGTTCCTCGTCGCAAATGCATCATACAATAGAAGATAATATACATAATGTTAGGCCATTTCATCTGGATGTTATCTAGATTGGCAATTCTGACGTTCTGACGTTCTGACGTTCTGTTCACGTCCTCTACGTTATTCTTAAACGTCCACCAGATATAAGGTCAGGCATGAACCGATATTTGGTAACAGTGATATGCTTGGTTATCTGAACAAGTAAACGGAATTTCTTTAGAAATATTTTTTCGAAGAGTACCTGAAGAAGAAAAATGTCACGATTAAATATTGATTAAACTGAACTCCGTGAAGTCGAGTACATTTAAAATTGCTAAAAATAAAACAGCCTACACATGTGTTTTTTTTCTTCCCGATATGAGCTTATAATTACTACATCTTTAAATTCCTTATTTGATCCCATGAACATACACACAAAGAAAGTAATTTCGTATACGAGTAGACATCTAACTTCCTACACGGCATACGCATTGCCAGATGCTGTACTGAGCTAGAAGTCTCTGTGCCGCATTACATGTCACAAGTCTACTAGACACATATATATCCTTAAATGAATGCAATGAATGCAATTTATCTATTTACCTCGGGGAAGGGGATCGAAGGACACTTTGATGAGCTTATTTGGTGGAAGGTCTTGTCAACTGAAACAGTGATCAAGGCAAGAAGAGCTAGGTGGCGCCACATGAGCGCCAGCTTATTAAGATAAAGGGACGCAACCAACGGGAGACTGTAATTGTCTCCATGTTTATAGCATACTATATGCAAACCTTTCAAAACTATGACGTACAATACATTGTAATAATCTTAAAAGCGAAGTTACATTTAAATGTCAAAATACAGCCATGACATGTGTAAAGTGTTCATTACTACTGTCATAAACGTACGGAGGGAGAAAATCCATCACAGTTATTAATGTTCAAAGATGTCATTTGTTAAGTGGTCATGTTGCACTACGTGTATTATTGAACACAGATATTGACAAATCACATAGACGTTACATTGGTATGACCTGAAGTAGTGAGTGTACTGACGTACTGTGCTTGTCTTATGATCACTATTATTATATTGCCATATATTAAACTGATCAAGGATAATCTAGATATAGCTTCACTGTCTTTAAGTCATATACAGGAGACTAATCTATTTAATTTCTCTATTGCTATGCGATGCGCGTACTAACTACGAAATCCGCTGGTTAATGCATCAGTTACCTACACATAAGCCGTACATAAGCCATGTATAGCGAAACATAAAACCCCTAGAAGCAGGTTTCAAATTAAAATTATTTTATTTTACTTGGATGATCAATAACAAATTTCCAAGCAAAGTAAAAGGGCTCTTCATTAAAATCTGCATACTATTGACAGTATATGGGCAACACATATCAAAGCTAATATAATAATATAGTGGTATAGTCTGGTAGTTATTGCTACAAACCCCTGTTTGGTACCGTTATTCAAATACTATTTAACTCAGGTCACTCAAATTATACAAATCGGTTGAAGAAATCCCATTCTGCATACGATGAGTGAGTGATGTCTGATTCTTCGTGTCGTATCACATGTTTTAAGAATAGGTTAATGCCATCAAATATCATCACATAGACGATAGTGTTAAAGGCATAATATCACAGTTGATTGACCTGTATAATGGACAAACGAATTTCGATCTGAGACTAATTACGCTT
>JAUTBV010106899.1:0-14860 GCA_032361325.1 Lepetodrilus fucensis
GTAGTAGTAGTAGTAGTAGTAGTAGTAATAGTAGTAGTAGTAGTAGTAGTAGTAGTAGTAGTAGTAGTAGTAGTAGTTATTATTATTATTATTATTATGCTACTTAAGATTATGAGATTTGTTATAACGTTGGTACTAGCTCCCAGTGATGGTCTGTATGGTTCCAATTGCTAGATGCAGGTGTAGATGTGAGCTTAACACACGTGTTCTGTCAGCTGCTTCTTGTTACAACGGATTATTTTAAAGCATAAAATTAAGAACAGATAACCAAAATACGCGTTTTGTTAGTTCTTTTAATAAATATAGAACATGTGGAAATTCCATATATTGCTGATAGAACGTTTTGCCTCTTTGCAGGTTCTGTAATTTATAAATAATTAGCTTGTCCGTGTGTTTTTTTATTTTTTAATCATAAGAAAAAAACATTCCGCGAGAGACTACATCCTTTGAAAAAGTAGTACACATTAAAAATAGGTATATATAATTGTTTAATTCCTAACATGTATCAGATGCCGCGTGTTTCGTCAAGATGTGCGTTGGATACAATCTGAAACTATAATAGACGATGCATAGATAAAACCTCCAATCTGCGTGGGGCGTTTGCAGGAACAGCATACCTTTTTACTAAATAGCTTAGAATAAAAGTATTAGTAGCATTTACAGACGTTAATAAGACAGTCCTAACAAGTTACATTGAGCGCTTAATATTAATAAAGAAATTTGCATTGAGTGGTTAGTAGTTTTGAACAAAATTATATGCATCGGGAGCTTATATATTATTATTGAACAATTATGCATTGCGCGGTTATTATTTTTAAACAAATATTCATTGAGCGGTTAGTATTTTAAAACAAATATTAGCGTTTAGTATTTTTGAATGAATATATTCTACATTGTATATGAACTATGTGATGTTATTAAACAACGTTACTACCTGAAAACTTCAATGTAGCGCCCACTACGAACACTTTCCAAGGACCTTTTATGCATATTTCCATATTCCAACTCAAATTAAATGCAATAAGCCAGACCTGTTACACTCTTAATAAAGAAATGCATGCAGCAACATGCTTCGGGAATCATAAAACGAAATTGCGAAAATCGCGCCACCGACGGTAAAAGTCATCGAGAGCTGCTTCAACACCGCCAACACAAGATTGATCATCCTCACGGTCGACGCTGTCGTCACAGATTTGTAGTAAGGTGGCAATTAACGTCGAGCACGCTGCTTCCTAATGTGATAAAACTGACTGAGGTAATTTTATCAACAGTTAAATCTCACCCTTTCTCGGAGCTTTGACATGAAGGAAATAGGCGCTGTCCAAGAGTATAGGGACAGTGGTAAAAGAAGAGGTAACGAGAAGTAAACAAGAGGTGTGAGAGAAGTAACGAAGAGGTGTAGAAGTAAACTAGGGGTAAAACAAGTGAAGTAGAGGTAGAGAGAAGTAAAGAAGAGGTACAGAAGAGGTACAGAAAAATTAACAAGTGGGAAAGTGACGTAAATAATTATATATATAAAAGTAAATAAGAGATAAACAAGTAAAAATAGGTAACGGTAAAAATAGAAGAGGTAACGGTAAAAATAGAAGAGATGAAGGTAAAAATAGAAGAGGTAAAGAGAAATAAAGAAGTAAATATAAGTAAGGAAGAAGTAAAGAGAAGTAAAGAAGAGGTCAATAGAAGTAAAGAAGAGACCAATAGAAGCAAGAAAGAAGTAAAGAAGAGGTCAAAAGAAGCAAGAAAGAAGTAAAGAAGAGGTCAAAAGAAGCAAAGAAAAAGTAAAGAAGAGGTCAATAGAAGAATTGGCGAGGTAACGAGAAGTAAAGAAGCGGTCAATCGAAGCAAGGAAGAAGTAAAGAGAAGTAAGGAAGAGGTAAAGAGAAACAATGAAGAGGTGTCGTCGTCGTTGAACAGCCATCGACCCACAGTGCAGAAAGATAGATGGTCATTGCAATCATGGAGAGTATTTCGCTCAAGGTTTTTCGAGATTGTTTTCATGAGAAACTAAATATCATCATTGAAATGTCGTCCTGATTTTTGCAGCAAATATTTGATCTTGAAACAAACATTGATTCTCCAGGTCAGTATTGTATTAAATCTAAAATTATAATGAACAAGCATTGATTGATTCGCCTGTTTTGCAAACACCGGTTCTAGAGGCAATAGAATTGAATTCTCTTTTTCAGTCAACGTAGCTTCAGCATGTTAGACTCATCGTCGTTATCGAGTTTATTTCTTAGGAAACCTGTCAATACAGCCAAGGATGATTTCTCCAACACTGCATTAAATTACATACAAACGGTTATGTCTCTTGTTCATATCGCATGTTCATATAAGTACCAGATGATGGCTTTTAGGGTCATCGTTTTAGAACCAATTTTTCTCTTGGAGACTTTCTGATGGACCGCCACGGAAGATACGGGCACTCACGGGTCCTTTAAGAAATTCTGCTTGTCAGAAATATGAAACGATGATATTTAGATTGTGGCATCATTTTCTGCTTTTGAGATGCCAAGTAGTTGATTAAGAAAATGAGATTGTTTTTGTGCGCCTTCTGCCGGAACCCCATTATATTTCGCCATTAATAGCCACTCAAACGGCTTCCCTCCATTCTGCCCGGATCGAAGAGAGAAGTCGTCTGCCCAATCACTCAAAGGAAGACATTTTGATGAGGTCTTCGAAGCCAGAAACACGCGACCGAAAAATTGGAGTTGTTACGAAACACTTCAAGATTGAATGTCTTGTCAAGATCTAATTTTACGCTTCATTGAATACATGTTGAACCTTGGAGATATCGCAGTGGAACTTTAATACGGTTTTCAATCAAGCTTATACTCACTCGTTGTGAAGCTACAAAGTATGATTAAATAAGAATTGACATAAAAAGTGAAGTTTATTTTGAAAACAAAAATAAATATTTTGAGTTATTATTTTCCAAAGCTTATCTGTGGTAGAGTTGCCACGAATGCCAGTCAGAATGATGAATAGGCCGACAACACTGACAAGAAGTATTACAAGTTATAGAAAAAGAACGCAATGTGTTGATCAATATGCTTTAAACGAGCAACAACTTGTCAACTATATAATATTATGCTTTACTGAAAACTAAATATTTTTTTAATTATGAAGTCACAATTACATGTGTAGCGATCGCGAAAGGCTAAGTAGGCGTAATTAATTTATTAATTAATTGATTCATACTTATCGGGGAAAGATAGTTGTATCAGAATATCTATGCATAAACTTATTAGCGACCTTTCAACTCTTGCAAATATTATTTTGCCACTTTAAGTTTAACGGATATTGCCGTGCAAGCATATAGACGCATCATAAGGTTCTCAGAAATTAAATCGCCGAGTTTGTCACCGCGAAATTCGCCTCTGGTGTATAGGGACCTGTATAGTTTCCTACCATTAACCAGCGTATTCAGCAATATACCATTGCTTCTGCTTTTGTTCTGCTACTCGTTATGCAATACACCACTTGAGACGGAACCCATTGACTCGACATAAAGCACATTCATAGCGATCACGAATCTGATTCTCCGGGTCAAAGGTGCTTTCAGTACCTGAGACAGGGACGTGTTGATAGGACTCCGAATCCTCGTAAAACACGTGATTCCGTGAATTCACGAAGTCCCACCGTTCCGCTTCGCCATTAATGGCATTATGCATTCCCAGGCAGGTTATGCAAGAAATGTGCAGCGTTATGCACTCGCTCGCTCACATTAAACCTGCTACCAGATGACATGGGAGTCTCCCTGCACCGCTGTTTTATCTGCTTGAGAAATACCAGCACCTTAGTTAATGGTGATTTCCTGGAACACACACCAGTCGAACACGATCCCAGAAGACAACGCGCTGCATCAAGCGTCTCATAAACCTGTTTGACATTTCCTACACTGGCGGTGATTAAACCCATGCCACGGATTGCTTAATCGCGCAACGATGGTATTACATAGTTCGCATGGTCCCTGGCGGAAGGTTTGAAAAAAGTAGTTCCTCCGCCATCTTGACTCCATTATCCTCCTGTAAACTTCAAAAGCAAGAGAAGAGTTCTTGACGTCGCTGTCTAAATGCACGGCACGTGTGAATCTTTCGATATTCGTTGCATAATCGCGGAATGAAAAAGAAACGTCCGCTGTGGGTTATGAAATGTTCGTGGTATATTGTCTGCATGTGCTTGTGTTGAACACTCTTTGAAGAGGCATGTCTGTAAATCCGGACACCGTTCATACTTAAAAAGCACTACATCATTGACCTATTGTAATGGCCTTCACGTGAACATGACATGGGGATTAGTATTATAATTAGTAAAAATGTATATATTTCCATTTTAAGTTGTACAAATATAAACGCAATAATGTTAAATGATTTTTTGAAAGTCCTTTCGAGTTAAAACTACAAGGCGTAAACCTAAATCCAGGCCCCGAGAAACTTTCTGAGAATGACTTCATACTCAACTCAGAATTGTGTTCATAAAACGTCATGTGACGTCATTTCCTGCAATAGTAGAAGCCGTATGATCAGAGTTAGAATAGGACTTACAGTACGACCCTTTCGTGAAATGTGTTACAATGTAATGGCATTATATCAACGATTATCAGACTACGCATAGCTACATGCCTTCCATCACATCCGAGCTTCAAGAATGTGCAGAAAGCAAGAGCATCCTACATATATAATTTATCGCTGCTATAGTATTAAAACTTCAAAGGATGCCACTCCAGAGTATTTGATAACTGATGTGTTTATGAATCGTTTGTACCTAATATATTATTTTTTATAATCCAACGCTAAGTTTTTTCACCTAAAGAAGGAATGTAGGAGGATGTAGTTGAAGTGAATGTTTGCAGGCTAATAATTTATCAGAAATAAATACAAAATAATAGACGGTAACTTTTTCCTGCAAGGTGTCCTGGTAGACCATGTCTTAATCACTTCATAGAAATGCGTAATTAATTAGGTTAACGGCGGCATTGAGGAACTTTCCCCTCGCGACTGGATTTACGCTAATCCTTCATAACCACTTCCAAAGCCAATTACCAGTGACCAACCACACGAGGGCCATCAAATATCGCTCCGCAACACCGTCTCACAGCTTCTACTACTTGTCCTTCCGCGTCAGTACACACGCATCAGACCAGTTGTGCGACATATGGCTTTTTGAGAGGTTTCGTCCATGAAATATTACTACGCGGCCCCGAGGCTATGATTTTTATTGCGGATGTTTGCAGATCGACACCCTATAAGCTTTTGGAGAAGTTTGCCGAGCCACTCGCTCGTAATTATGAGCGTAGATTGATTGCTTGTGTCATACAAAGTCAACATTATCGGCTCTATTGTAAAACGGCAGAAGTTTGCGCTAAATGTTTGTGTGGGAACGGTATTTCGGAACATTTAATGATATAAGAATGACGTGATAAAACATTTATGTTGACATTTATCGGCGAGGTTTCTCCGATATCAATTGGAATTTTACTTTAATCTGAATAAATGCATAAATATATTTCAATTTTTATTTCTATAATTCATAGAAAGCCGTTAAATTTCACGGTAGGTGTTGATTTTGGAAAGAAAGAAAAAAAATGGAATTTCCTATTACCATTAGGATTCTGAACGTAGATTTATTTATATGCTGTAATAGAAATGGAATACTAGTATTAGTTTTTTTTACATGCTCATGGATTGCCCAATAACTCTCCTTCCTCAAACACGACGTTCCAAGGTCAAGGCCAAGGTTATCTAGAATTCATAAGGACAATCTTTCATAGCAATCATCTCTCTCAGTAGATGCTCTTGACATCTCATCTGTTGACAAAACCGCCGGTCAGTCTTGCTCTTCGATCATCCTGGAACTAATTACTTGTGCATCTAACTGCATATCTGCGCGAATAGCCGTCTGCTGCCTATCTGCTGCTCGTCGACTGCTCGTCTGCTTGACAGACGATATCCGGAGTTGTTTAGGCAGGTGAGAATTCGAGGGTTTAAATTATCAGCGCAGACGACTAAAGTTGTAGTAAGTAACGTACTATAGCAACGAGGTTAGTTTGAATTGCACCTCGATACTTCAGATCTGAAGTTTAAGCGGCAGATGGTTTGAGTGAATCCTTCGCGAAGCTTTGAAGACCCTTTGGTACATGCGTGATTAAGAGTTCTTAATCCCACTGCTCTGTTTACCTATCATCAACTGTGAGGTAAGCCAGGCGTGTAGAAGCTCCCTGCACTGTTACGATACCCGAAACCTAAATCCTGACATCCTCGAAGTTTTTGAATGTTTATATAATGGAAATACACTCACTAGAAAAGTTGGCGTCATGCGAAAAACCTAGGGGTTCAAAGAATCTAATCAACGGTTTAGTGGATGTTGTGGGGAAAAGTATATTTCGATCATATGCAACGGAGTGCAGATCTCTAGATATCCAAGTACTAATGCCATGCATAATGCCCTACACAATATTTACATAACATATTACACAATATTTACAGATTACACAATAATTACAACGACAATATCTTTCTTCAACTGATAGAACGGACGTGAGAATGAACACACGGTCATCGCGTAGTTCAAGAACAGATCGTATTTTCCCCCTACATTCCTACATGTAGTCCATGCCTCGTTGCCCAGTCGACGGTGGCACCATCTCATATATGACATCATAGAGTAAACAGGGACGCAGTGTGTTGCAATCGTTCAAGAACAGATCGTATTTTCCCTATAGTCCGTCCTTGTGTATTAATCTAGTCAACGAACAGATCGTACATTTGCTTATGCTGTAGTCCATGCATTATTGTCCGGTTGACGTTGGCATCATCTCCTATATGACATTATAGTGCACAGTTTGAACGCATTGTGTTTCAATCGTTCAAGAACAGATCGTATTTTGTCCTGTAGTCCATGCCTTGTATATATAGTCTCGCCAACGTTGGCCTTATCTGCAACGTGACATCATGTAGTAGCCTACACAGGAAGATAAACACACTACCAGCTCCATTCATTTCTCTTTATATATCTCTCTCCCTGACCATAGAATAGCACGTTGTCAGTACCCGATACCTCACCGTTCCATCAATATGTCAAACTGCATATTTACCCTGGTGTCCAGCACTGTTCCACAGACGCTATGGGCGAGGTCTCGAACCCGCCAGTAATTATCGGACGATTTACTCTCCTTTGCTCTCCGGTGAGGCTATTTCGCCCTGTTGCATGTTCGACTATGATTATCTGGAGAGCGCGACATCGGAGCCGCTGAGATTCTGATATTGCTGTGCATTTAGCATGGACGGAGATCATAGAATGAGTCGATCATCAATCAGAACATACTGTGTAATCACAAGATCCACCTCGACCACCTCCACGAGCTTCTTCGACTGTACTTTGAAGTAGCTGGTGTGGAGAAGGGTGGTACTGATATATTATGCGCTACGGTGAAGTTCATAGGTATTTATTAAGGATTCTGTATGTTCATTGAATCGTTATTATAAATATGAAATATGAACTTATTAGAGACACAGAAAGAGAGAGAGAGAGAGAGAGAGAGAGAGAGAGAGAGAGAGAAGGGTGCGAGACAGAAAGGAGAGACAGAGAGTGAGATAGCTAAGAGGAAGATGGGGAAAACTAATTTGCATGATGAACGGATGGATTGAAGAATGGGTGGACGGATGGATTGATGTGTGGATAGATGGGTGGGTGGATAGTTAGGTGGATCGGAATTGGAAAAATGGACACATGCATTGCATATCATAGACTTGTGCACAAAGAGAACAGAGATAATTATGGAGATAGCCTTCTCCATCATTCCGTGTAAGGTGGCGTCGAGTCTTAAAACAAATTCAGCCTACTGAAATACAGAAAGGCAGATCAATACACGCACATCGACTGTTAACATGTCCAACAGTAATAACACAACAGCTCCACAGCTGGCCTGGAGCCATTGACATTACGTCATCGGCAAGAAACTCCATCTGGCATTGTAACACCAGTGCGCCTCCGGCCACGCGTTTTCATTTATCAATGTTTAATTTTTCAATATGCTCTACCTGCTGACCACAGACTAACCCAACACCCACCCACCCTCGGGCGACTTCTAGAACCTTGCATCCGACATTTTCCCAGTTAATAGGAAGAGAGATATTACATGTTTTCCTTCGGGCAACGTTGATGTTCCTTTTTCAGTTTGCGGCGCATTGATAGAGTGCTGCATGCGTCTCGTAATTAAGATCTTAAGGCTATCAGTGAGTTTATTAGCATGCACAGTGTTGTAGGGGTGGTTCCGTAACCAGGTTACCTGGCAAGAAACACGTCCATTAATGGGCGTCTGAAACTCCTGCGGGTAATGGTAACGGCATTAGGTGTTACTATGTGCGCATAAATGCGGTTATCAAGCTTCTAAATTATATCAACAGGTTAAATAAGGAGAGGATGTAAGGGCTTTACATGGACACGAAATTGGAACCATCCTAGATACCTAAGGAATAGATGTTAGGTGTACAACCACATTTACATTTTTCTTCTTTTTGTTCTCTCTTTTGTTCTCTCTTTTGTTCTCTCTTTTTTTTTTCAGTAGCTAGTCTAGATCCTATGTGATATATAAATTGCGTATTATTATTATTATTACTAGTAGTACTCTGTCGGTATATTTTAAGTCATGAGTTCTTAGTATGGGGTAATAATGTAATGCATTGAGCACGCTTTAGAGCATGAATTTAGCGCAATGTGAATACATTTACACATTGATAAAATTACATATACATAAATGAGTATTTTGAAAGGTATGCTATAATAGTGTGACATCCTGTCGTTATTAATACATGTAAGTCAATACCAAAAGCATACATACTATTAATCATTATATAAATTATATAATCTATATAATATGTGGGAGCCCTTTCGTAAACCTCTTATATCCACTAAAAGACCATAGTCCAGTCTCGTGTCCACCCGTATCGATTGTGTTGAACGCTATCCAACCTTGTGACAGACTCTTGTGAATTGAGCATGTTCGTATACAGTTGGAATCAACAAGGCAACTACATTGTATTTACCAGAAAGGAATAGTTAGGTGATGTTTCCCTGTGTATTCATTATATCAAGTATAAACTATGTTATTAACAAACCTTAAATTCATTGTAAAACTTCTGGCATGAAACTGTTGCTAAAAGCTTTCACGTAATCTAATAGTACGAGGCCATAGCCGATAGCTATACCACGGAAAGCCTCATTGTTAGCAGATAAGTACGTATATGTTTTAAATAGATTGTTAGAATAATCTAATCTTGAATAGTCCATAATGGAATTTGTACCTTCTGTGCTTTGTATCAGGAACAGAAGCTTCTCTTCAAAGTGTTGGAAGAGGAGCCATATGTTCCAGGAATCGAGCAACATAACATTCCCTGTCATGATCAGTCTGTTAGTCTACTGTGCGTGTTTCAAGGATCTTATCGGTGTATCGTTAATTGCTCCTATCGTGTTCAATTGTGGCATCCTTTTTATGATTTATATTTAAGAAAAGTAAGAGTAAATGTAAAATTTATTGTGACGTCTTCTCTGTTCTGTGCAGTCTGCGTCGATGGTACGATAATGTGACAAGTCCTGTTATTTCCAATGTCTGTGGTAACTCCTAGCATTGGATTGAAGCCAATAGTGCTGTACGCTTTGTTAAGTCTTCGTTATACATATGATAACATATTAAAACTCGCATCAGATAAAATGGAGAGTCCATGAGTAAGTGATGTATTGTTCCTTAACGTAAACACTGGAATATTTCATCAATCCTCTGGAGTCCATGATGCAGATAAACGAACACAAACCCGCATTCTCGATGTACATTTTCTTACGTTTTCGCTATATTATTTATTCTATAAAATTTAATGCGATAAACCTGGAAACTTGTGCTGAACTGCATTTTCTAGGTTGAAGACAAAGCAATTTCGAGAATTCTTCTTTTCGGGGTTGTTTGGTTTCATTGCGAACACTTATTTTTCAAACACGTCTCAAAGTTGACGTCCATAAGCTAGATAAACCAAATGCATGTAAAGCCGCATCTTCGAAGCACGCGTCCTTGCACCACTTCCGGTGAAATCCCCGACTCCTTCGGGGTCGTGTACTTACGTGTTGTGACAACTATATGCAGCGTGTTTTTACCTAGGATTAGATGCCTCTTCACGAGAGAACTGTTTTTAAAAAATAGTCCAGCGAAAATGCTAAGTACGCCAAGTGTTTTTGAAGGTTGTTTACAATATGCTGCGGGCAAATCTACGACAATGTGGTCAGTATTTACACTGCCACCCGGTGGCGGTCGACGTTTATTATTAAGTGTGTGTTAATTATGGCAGTCCATGCCGCTTTCATTCCTGGAGTACTTTGCATGTTCTTCCCATCACGATATGACAGTTCAAAGAGCGTAAGCGTGTGGGTGTGTAACGGGAGAGCGAGTCCTAACCTTGTAAATGTAGCATTAGCTGATGTAGCATGCGCTGCTGTTGAGCACTGCCGAGTCCTAACCTTGTAGCATTAGCTGATGTAGCATGAGCTGCTGATGGTTACCTACGATGCTAGCGACCTTGAACGTATCGCAGAATGTTCAGCTGACTTATCTTCGTATACCTGGCTGTATTCAGGATTTAGATAGCACCTGGAAACAAGATTCGAACGTCCTGAACTGTGATGAATCTCTTAATTCTTTATGTACACAGGACACGGTGCGTTCTTGACAAGAAAATACACGCCGACGTATGTTTTGACGGGTCGTCTAAACAGGACGTCCAAATCGGCGTATGCTATTGATGGTTTACATTACCTGAATTAAATTTGGTTTTCTCCAACTATTACTAGACGTTAATAGGCATAGACGTGTGTGATGAGTTTTATGCTTAATCTTGTCTGATGGGATACACAAGACTGTAAATCTTTGTCGTGGAATTGAAAGCATGTCGATGCTTATCCAGTAAATTACAGGTATGTTTATAACGAGATACCTGAATTTTCGCAGAGCCATACTTTGGTAACCATCCGTCGACACGTGGGGAAGAGAGAATAGCTTTCCCCCTTTGGAGAGAATCTACGTTTGCCTTCTCCTCTTTATAATTAACGCGCAAATTAAACGACACGTGCTCAGCATGTGTGAAGCTCTGAAACATGCTATTTGCTCAGCATGCAGGCTAGCAAGTCTTTCTCACGTATCCGAGAAAGTCGTTCGTCAGAGAGCGATACTGGTGCCTCTTTGGTGCATTGCGCGCCTTTATCGTCGACGTGAACTTTTTAGCGGTCGTCTTACCAGCCACATGGAGTTATCTCGGGCACGGCGTGATCTCATCGTGAGATACTTCAATAAGTCCTGAATTACAATGCCTCCCCGGGTTGGAATCTGATGCTGTCGATTCCCATATACGTGATGAGATGCACCTGTATACCTGCATTTATAGTCAATTCCATCTTCATTAAATCAGCCGTTTTCTGTGGGCCTAACAGTAGGCTGCTGCATGCTGTGTAGGCCCTATAATGGTGATGCCTGATGGTACATTTGTGTTGCTTTCGTAGATCCATGGACATCATTTCATTCAACCAAGTTTGGTTGTATTTTCTTGAGGGAATTTGGGGTTTAGAGCCGCTTTCAAGATTATGTCACATATCACTGCTTGTCGGTTTAGGGCAGGAGGAAACTCGTAACATATGTAGCACTGAATGTTGCAGTAAACCTGCTTGAGCACCTGCTGGTACTGACAAGACCAAGGATGATATCTGCATTGTCATGATATAGACAGCCAAGAACATTGTCGCCTAGATATATCTACTTTAAAGGTTTGAATGTTAAACAGTTAGAAAGTTGTTTGATGTATTGCCGAAGACATCGATACATAAACATATCCGTCGTGTCATCGACCGTATATTATGTGTAGTATATTGTTATTTGATCTAGGCTACTCTTGCTAAAATAGTCACTGTTCATGAGATCCGTCCAACAATTGAACAAAACTAAAACGTTATAAAATAAGAAAGTATAAAGCTTTTTCAATGTTGTTTTTTAATCTATTGCTTTTGTTCATAAGCAGTAGAATTATTTTCCAAAAGATTATTTGTTCACTCTCTTCTAAGACAATGGAAAGTATATTGGAGGTAACAAGTTTTAGAAGACCATACTCTACATAGATATTAGTAAAAACATGTAACTCGACAAATAATCGTATAACCATATCAGTAATTCTAAACAGCAACAACGTGTCGAGCTGATAGTATACAAGACAATGTTCCATTATACGAAACATTAACTTCAGGTCTATTAGTACTTATCACCCCGTCGTATCTGACAAGTGATATATAAAATCGATTAGCGTCACTTAGAATATATACATTTCTAAAAACTCCCCAAAGATTTCCCCGGGACAGCGAATTCCGGAAAAGGACGCTGCGCTCTCGAGAGTTAATCAGGTTGGTCTTCGAATGAGAAAATAGAATTGTAGTGTAGTATTTGTGTCTGGGCTGATGTTGGCGCGTAAGATGCTAGTCCGACCTGACAGTAATAAGACAAGTTGCCTACACCTGAATGCCCATGTTAACCAGTCGTGTCCGACGTTGCCCTTTCTTTACCGGGCGCCAAAGTAGTCATGTGGATTAATCCGGTTTGCCTACAATTACTTTGAACATAAACTAATTATTCTGCCGCAAACAGACTCACCTCCGAAGTGCAGATTTGTGAATATTTAGACGATTTGGGGGCCAATTTAATTGATATTTTGTTGAGTAAATAATTTGTCTCGTGTGGTTCTGAAATGGATTTCTCCAGAATACAGATGTGTTTGTAATTATCTTGTCAGATGTTCTTGGCATGGTGTGAACAGAACTTCATGGATTCTAATTAATATTTCGTGATCGCGTTGAAAGAATACCTTCGATAAATGGTGGAGATGCATAGTTAACATTTCAATACTTTTAATCTGGGGTCTTCTTGAAAAAGAAAAAGATTTAAAAAGAAAGTTGAATTGCTGTGTTGGATAGTATGCGATAGCATCTTTTTCTTTTTCGAACGAGATACTACTAGAACACAAAATAGTATTGTTCAACATCTGCTAGAAATCTCGTGTTGCAATATACTGTATATGTATTGCTAAACAGTTAGAAACCATAACTTTATTTAATGAAGACATAGTTCAATACATGTCAATACCTATTCTGGTACATCCAAAAACGAGGCAGTTTCTGCAGGTTGAACATTTTCCACTTCCGGTATATTCTGTTTATTGAACAAGAATAAACTTCCTATATCTGGTTCGCAAACAACTGACCAACTATACTAGCAACAAACGTAACTCAAAGACAGGTTTTATACATCCGTGTGTATAATACACCACGGTGTATTTGCTCTATTTGTTTCGGCTATGCGTTGTTTATTATGACTTCGGGTTATGTTTAGACAAACGATCGGGACTAGGAATCACCCGCCTCGCATTGCACGTGCGGCCCTAGCTGTGTCCGTGGCAGTTATAGGTTAAACGTGTTATAAGTCAGGTCACATGTGGCATCCATAACGTGATATTGCATGCAGAGGGGGGGATGCCAGATATGCACGTGCAGGATACGTATAAGCAACAGTTGGGGCTTGTATTTCACGTTGCCTAGTCATGCTGCACGCACGAGCTGTTATCTGGCGGGGAACTTTATGTACGTCTGGGAATTAAAGTTGCACATCCGAAACTTTTTCATTCTATTTTATAGCTTCCGTAAATCATCTCAAATAAGAACGTGTGCAAGATCTATAGCGTGTCTATCTGTATCTTAATCCTCTTCCGTGTATATTATAAGCATGTGTATTATTAGTCTAACGGAAGACTGGGTGGCATTGCATGTTGTTATGTAGATGGGATATAAGATATGTTGTTATGTAGGTGGGATATGCAGATGTGTTGTTATGTAGATGGGATATAAGATATGTTGTTATGTAGGTGGGATATAAGATATACTGGTCTACATAACAAGCGTTTTTGCCTTCTTGGCTAAGTTGGTAAAGCGTTTGATTGACAATCCAGCTATTCTACCCCACGTTGGGCGCCATTGTCGGACAGTGCCGATCCTGGAATTCGAACACAGGTTGCTAGGTTGCGAATCCAAAGAATACAAATACATTTCGGAAATGACTTTTTATATTGGCTTTCAATTTTCCTGAAGCAGCTATCTAGAGCTGGTTTTCCTATTTCCTAAAATGCGTCCAAGATTATTACACGTGTCAATAGTACAGTTTCAGTATACATTGATATGGTTAACAAAATGACTAATTTAGTAAACACTGAATTTCGTTATTTTAGTTATAGTTATATCATTTCATTAACAACCGATACATTATGTTTATTGTATTTCTTTCCAATTGCAGATTGAATACTAGAACTTCTCGTACCAGTTTGGATCGGATACTGTTTTGAATGCCTGTTATATAGTAAGTATCTACTTTCGTTTTGTACTTCACTGACAGTAAACATCATATAATCATGGGCAATAACTGCCATCCTCGAAAGCCCATTATCGTATGTTCACAGCAAAGAAACTAAGTGACGTGTCCGTATCCAGGATCCTAACTGGACCATGGCCGGACACCTACTGTGGATGTTCGTGGATGTTCGTGAGGCATGATACCATCTCAGTTCAAGTTATCTAACTGAGTTTCAAAATGTGTAGTAGGAGCTGTGTGTCGGGTATCTGTGATGTGGGTGTACGGGGAACCATGAGTGGGTTTCAATCAGCACAGGGCTGAGTAAGCCGCTTATCTAAACTGGTTCCCTGACCCATGTACGGTTCATACAACTCTTGAGACAATTGTTAGTTTTGTAAACCGCTTGCAAGCGCTTGTGTTGTTGAACGCACCCCGTAT
>JAUTBV010106910.1:0-14858 GCA_032361325.1 Lepetodrilus fucensis
TTTAGGAGGGCACTCTAGTTTCCAGAATAGAGTGCCCTCCTGGCTATCTGGAAATTTACACTTATTTCTACCCCTGTCTACATACATTTTGTAGAACATATTCTAGAAGAATATCCTATTCAAAAGTTGAAAGTGAAATATTTAAAATGTATTTTTTTCCTATAGTATATTATCTGTTTATAAAGATATGTTGATAAATCAAAAGCCATTTACAAATATGTGTAATATAAATTAGACGTCACGATAATCATAGAACTATTTTGATTCATTATACATTAATTATGAAGGACAACGAAACTATAAAATGTGTAATTATATGTTCAAAACTGGATAATTTTGGCGGCTAATTTAAATTGATTTAGGCATACAATCGCGGTTTATTGATGGTACGTATTTCATGGTCAGACATATTTTACATGAAAGTAATTGTATGTAACATATTAAACATTTTATTTATCTACACAAGTATATATATTGGGCAACAAGCTACATTTACCTGCAGGTCTCACTGGTTTTCACTATTTTCATATTTTATTCTGTTTGTATTTTTTTGTCACAAAAAATAAAAAACGATAAAGTTGAAACTCTAATTTATTATTTATAAATCATATCCACTGATTATGACGATATATTATTTTAGTAGCCAAATAATTATATATATCTAGTAACTTAATTATAGTTCAAACTTGCTGAATAGGTGGATTATACTTATAATATCTACATTTAGATTTCTTACAAAGTTGTTATTAGAGATGCTAAGTTACGATTGATCTGCGGTAACCTCCCCTTACCAGCTGCTTACGATAGTGGACTGTTCTATAATAGGGGTAACAGGTCCGCGAGTGGATTTTCAACTTGACAATGCTTTCTTTTTATCTATTAAATTTTACTGATTTGAATGGGAAAACGTATTATATTGTGTCCATAATGTAAGATATTTACGGATTTCCACACATTGCGAGCATGTCCCCTGTAGAAAATATGTTTAACTAACGCGGGAACCTGAGACACGTGGTTACGTCCCTTTTGTGCCAAAAGTCTGAAACTGGAGATAAGAGTAGGTTTTCAAGCAATTTTTGAAGAGAAGTCACATGTTTTATGTTGACATGTAAAATATAAACACTATATTGCATCTTGTGGCGTGTTTTGATGTTTATTCTCACAAATGTCACTGTCAGTTAGGAGCAACTAAAGTCGCGTAGAGATGTTGGATAAACATTTGCACATTCTTGCGCATGTCCTCAAATAAAGCAACACTTTCCTGCAAGATACAGCTCATGTAAAGCATTGTTAGAAAAGAAAACCTTTTTAAAACTAATAAATATACTTATAATATTAACCAGTTTAAGAAATAACCACAATATTGTATGGTTTTGAACGAACGTTTGTACATATCGTTCGATGTCGTATAGGTCTCCAGTTTTCGTGCAGAATAAATGTAACTGATAATCGAGCAGTGTAGTGGATAAATACATCTATCTTAGGATATTACATGGATTGTCAGATAGATCGAAAGCTGAAATTAATTGTGCATTTGCTGAACATAGTTATGCAAGCTATAGGCGCTGCAAGTGGAGCAACTTCTATTTATAGACGTACCCAGTTTACTGATTTTTGTGATAAGTGTGTAGGTGAAATGTGCATGATTATTGTCTTTTTAACGTAGCCTCACAATTTATTACCCGTGAACCATGCTGAACAATATAATTCATCTCTGAATCAAACAGAAATATAAGGATACAATCCTTTGTAACGTAGTATTAAGATTTTCTCTGGATTTTTAGTCAATCTAAGGCCTAGACTTCTGTTAGCCTATCACCAGAATTACTAGTTTTAAATGATATTCTTTGAAATTCTAAAAATAGACATGATGCACTTGCAGCTGCTATTGCAGAAGGTAAAATATTCCAAACAAGCTATCCGGAGGTAACCGGTTTTCGAACATATTGTATTCACTTGGTAAAATATATAAAACGAAGCATTACATTGTTGTTTCTATCATTAAATCATTAAATAAAAACCCCTCTTTTCCTAATGGGGAAAATAATGACTGTGGATAAAAAGTGATGTTCATTAAATTGTCTTGTCACACTATTCCTGCTGCAATGTTAGCAATAAATCAATCAATATTGAATTTCCTGTCGACCACCACTATTCTGAAGCAGCATAATATGTTTATTACACCTTATTGGTTCACAATCGCAGACATTTCCTATGCTGAAGCTGAGTACGTACTTATCGTTGATCGATAATCGTAATACAAGTAGTAAATCCAAGCAGACAGTGTTTGCCATACGAGTACAACCTTAACTAGTTCTTATATTCCATAAACTACTATGAAAATGGCATGAATCGTCTGCTGATGCTCAATCCCATTAAAATCGTATCTCGACCCAGCTGAGATCTGACAGAATCGGCATTTACCTCGTATGAGATTGCCCTTTGACCTCACCTTGACGCACATTGAATGTTCTTTCTGGGTTCCGGTCACGTGGCAGTGTTAGCCAATGAGTAAACAGTGCTGAAAGTTTGTAAACAACCCCAAGCGTTTATCTAGATGGGGCTGTGATTGGCTGTGGTCAAAGAGTTCAAATTGACGCCTCGTATGGCGATTTTCAGAGACTGTAATGAGCGAGTATCATTACTAAGTCAAAATGTTACTCGTTACTAATATTGATGTCGGAATCTTCCATTTGTCAAAAACATGAATTGATATGACATAAATAGTGATTATATTTTCTCCAATTTGATATATTCTTGATAATCATATGACATAAATAGTGATTATATTTTCTCGATAATATGCTCTATCCATTCTTTTGTCAGCGTACAAAACACATAATTGAGTACTTATTCGCTAATTTTGCCATCTACTTCCAATCTTACCGATACAATTTTGTAGATGAAAGTATGATGTACGTAGATCTTTTACTTCTTACGTTTACTTCTCTGCCACCTTCCAATTCTACTGAAACCACTGTGTATTTGATGCAAGAAAACATGCATTCTTGCAAATATGGCTCTATTTATCACATGAGCAACAATAATAACTGAAATAGGTATTTGCCCCATCCTTCACATTCTTTTAAACTCCATAGTCACTCACTCACACATTCTGTTATTTAAAAATATGTGAACAGTTTTCATTTTGTGTTTTTTGCAGGTAAGAGGTGATATGGTAGAGGAGCCTGGTATTTTACGTACAGCATTAGAGTAGAGTAACAGGTTGCTGCGATGTCGAAGTTTTCACGAGGGTAAGTAGACAAGATGTCGCCTATGGGTGAGATATTCCCGCCGCGACGTAAAACATTAATTCAATCAAAAAAGTAGACGAGATGGCCCAGAGATTAAGAACATTTTGAGTAGGATTTCATATCAAGCTCAAAATTTATATCAGATTTGTGAACAAAATTGAGGAGTATGAAATCATGCTTGAAAGTTTCATAATATCATGTGACTTTGACCAGTCAGCATTAAATAAACATGATATTAGATAGCAAGAAATATTTTTCACATAATCTTGTAAGGAATCAATAAGATAATATCAATATATTTATAATTTCATGTTCAATAAAAAATATGCTGGTTCTAGTACAAACTCTTTTATGATTCCAATTGTTGTTGGCATTTCTAGTCACAGTAAATACATTTTATAATAATAGTATGCTGGTTCTGGTATACCTACGACCTCTTTTACAATTCCGAATGTTGGCAATGTTCCAGCATTTCTAGTCGTGGGATGCGAGGTCCGGTGTCCGAGTACCGACAGATGGACGTCGCCGCGGGGACGGTGGAGGAGGTGTATGTCACGCACGTGACCGACCCGGAGCACTTCTACGTGCAGCCGACGCGGCAGATCGCATCCCTCGACCGGCTGATGGAGGATCTCGCGGACCACTACGGTGGGGCGGGCACCATACCTACAGCACCCCTGGTCCTCGGGGGCGGGTGCGTGTCACAGTTCAGCGAGGACGGCTCGTGGTACAGAGCCATCATTACAGGTGAGCAGTGGACGTCGCGGGTGGAAGGTGGCTTTGTCTGTCCTTACTGTGTGGGTAACAGCTTAATTGCTGACTGTCAAACGTTGGCCGTCTCTAGGAGATATCTTGCATCTGAAGCTGTGGATTACACAATGTTATTATTGAAATCTTTGCAGAAAGTTTAATAATAATGTTAAGTCATGATAGTTGGTGAGATATGCTTGGTTAACTATCTTTGGATAGAAACATATCATAAAACCAAGGTTAGTTTTCACTCACTCAGTGGCCCAATCCATTTCTCCTAATGTTAAAGGTATCCCATGTCTATTAGAAATTTCATGTTTTGTTCTTTATATCATTATTTGTGCGATTACGTTTTAAATTAAAGTTCTAATTAGATATGCTTGGTTAACTCTCCATGCTGACAGTAATCAGAGATGCTGTAAGGAGCAGTACTTGTGTCTAGTCCCAGAGAGTGCGTTTGTGTTTTTTAAAGTAAATTACATCACCAATACCAGAAATTGAAGCTTAAAAAACTGTTGACTACACTATGACTTGTATCTGTATTATTATTCTATGGAACGCAACCCAGATGTGTAGTATAGGCCTCAATTTGAGATTGACATATTTTTCTGAATGTCACTTTAGGCTCTTATTTGAGATTGACATATTTTTCTGAATGTCACTTTAGGCTCTTATTTGAGATTGACATATTTACTGAATGTCGCATTGTCTTGTTTGCAGGAATACGGAAGAACGGAGATGTGGAGATTCGTTTTGTGGACTACGGTAACTCTGAGGACACGAATGCAAACAAAATTAAAGAGATCAAGCCGGAGTTCCTGAAGCTGCCCACGATGGCACTCCACTGTGGCCTGTCGGGCGTGGCGACCACCCAGGGCTTCTGGTCGCCCGAACACTCCGTACAGTTCGAGGACCTCGCCCTCAACCAGACATTCAGAGCAACGTTCCGAGGATTCAAGCAGGACGACGGAATCTTGTCGGTGGAGCTGATGGGCGAAACCGGAAAGGACATCAACAAGGACTTCGGGACCAACACAAACACGTCCTGCATCGAGGAACCGACTTCAGGCGGGGCGGTGCGTAGAGTCCAGCTCGGTCAGGGCGACGCGGCCATCCATGTGTCGCTAGGCAACCGGTGCGTCTCTCCAGCGGCAGGAGCCTCGGAGCACGTGTATAGCAACGGAGACCACGTGGGACTCTCCGCGGCGGAGCTGTCCGTCGGCCAGAACAATGTGGTGGTCGTCTACGCCTTCAGTCCTGGAGAGTTCTGGTGCCAGCTTGCTAAGAACTCCGACCAGCTCTACGCGCTGAGTTCAAAGTTGAACCAGGAGTACAATAAACTGAGAGCTGGAGAACTGGCCATTACCTCGCCCAGAGTGGGCATGCTGTGCGCGGCCAAGTTCTGCGAGGATTTGATGTGGTACAGGGGTCAGATACAGAGCATCGGAAGTGGAGAAATGGAGGTGTACTTCGTGGACTATGGCAACACAGAGAAGATAACGGCAGACGTGGTTAAGGAGTTGAGGTCGGAGTTCAAGCGTGATCCATCGCAGGGTGTGAAGTGTGTGCTGGCCAACCTGAAGAGCAGTGCTGGAGTATGGAGCGACGTCGCCGCCGAGGAATTCGAGACGCTGTCGCTGGACCGGCAGCTCGTGGCCGTGTACGACGGGCGGCTTGTCGAGGGAAAGTATCCAGTCCGGTTGAAAGACGCGGAAGTCGGTTATGATATCGGAGAGAAACTGGCCGACGCCGGTCTTGGAGTATTAGTGAGAGGGGCAAGTGTGATACCGAGGGTGCCCACACATCTGGCAAAGATTCCTTCGTTTGCCAAGCTGGACATCCCCATTCCTTACCAGACCCACGTGTTTCTGTCCTGGGTGGATAATCCCGGGTCCTTCTGGTTGCAATTGAGCAACAAAGAAGCGGCGCTGAACAGTCTAGTGGATAAAGTACAGGAGCTATACTCCAGCCAAGCACCATCCGTCCGGAGCATTCTTCCGGGGATGGCAGTGGTCGCGCAGTACTCAGCCGACGAATCCTGGTACCGGGCGATTGTCCAGAAGATGAGAGGCAGAAAGGTCGACGTTCTGTTTGTGGACTTTGGAAATAACGACAGCGTCGGTGCTGATACCTTGAAAGAAGCCTCGAGCCAGATCACTGGTATTCCCATGCAGGCCTTGCAGTGTGCTCTTGGTGGAATCCGTCCTCTTAGTTCGTCTTCGGAGTGGACGGACGACGCCAAAGTCGTTCTCGAGGACATCACGAAAGACGGCGCCACATGCAAGTTCGTCTCGCAGCGGAGCGGGTCCTACGTGGTGAAGCTGGAAGTGAACGGGAAGGATGTGGCTGCAGAGCTAGTAGCAGCGGGGGTGGTCAGACGAGTCGCCGGCGAATCTCCAGAACCAGCGCCCATCACGCCCACCTCTTCTCTAGCCACGATGAAGTTCAGTTCTGTGTTGTTGTCCCCCGGCCAGACAGAGAGTGGATACGTGTCGCACACCTCGTCCTTGAGCTCGTTCTGGTTCCAGATGTTGAAGACGCTCCCTCAGCTGAGCACAGTCATGGACGACCTGGAGGGATTCTACTCGCGAGGGAACGGAATCCAGCTGCCGAAGCCGCAGGTGGGCGTGGCCTGCGTGACCAAGTTCAGCGAGGACGAGGCCTGGTACCGAGCTGCCGTGGAGAAGATGGGCCCCAGTGGAATCGAACTCCACTTCGTAGACTACGGAAACTCCGAGGTCAAGGCGGCATCTACTATTTTCGCCATTGGGTCTCAGTTCATATCGCTGCCGACCCAGGCCATCCACTGCAAACTAGCCCTTCCCCGGTCTATCACCGACGAGATGATCGAAGCATTCCACAACCTGGTTGCTGAGAAGGAAGTGGTGATGAAGGTTCTGTCGGTGGATGGCAAGATCCACACAGTGGACATCTTGGAATCTGGTAGCTCTGTTACAGACAAGTTAAAAAGTGTTTTCCCGGCACTTCAGGCTCCAAGTCGAGTACCGGCATCCAGTCGACTCGATTACCTTCAACCTGACCGGCCTGTTAATCGAACAGAAAAGGTATTCCTAACATTCACTGACACTCCGAACAAATTCTATGTCCACATGCATGACGTTGATGAAAGGTTGAATGCCTTGACTGACAAGCTGACCGCCATCTACAAGGACGGATCACAGCCACCTCTGACCAATCCGTCGCCCGGGCAACCATGCTGCGCCCTGTATGCAGAGGACGGGTCGTGGTACCGAGGCAAAGTCATCGGCAATAAGGGGGAACAACTCATGGTACAGTTCGTGGATTACGGCAATTCAGACTCCATACCGTCCAACAACGTGAAATTCACGTCTGCCGATCTTCTGTCCCCGGGACCCTTTGCATTAGAGTGCTGCCTTGAGAATGCCACTCCAGCTTCCGGAACGGAATGGATAGACGAAGCCACAGCTTTCTTCGAAACGATGACGGTCGACAAGGATATCCAATGCGCCTTCAAGCAAGGCAAGAACGTGTCCCTGAAGGTCGAAGGGATCGACGTTGCCAAGAAGATGCAAGAGAAAGGATTCGCTAAAGGATCTACGAGTGCACAAGCGTCGTCGGCTCAAGCAGCTTCCGACAGCGTGCTGTCATTGATATACAATCCTCAAGCCGTGCCCGCTCAGCCGAACAAGGCATTCGTGACCCACGTGGATGAGGATGGAGTGTTCTACGTCCAGCTGGCGTCGGCGGGCGACTTGATCGAGGAGCTGTCTGAGAGACTGCAGGAGTTGTACAACGGTCCGAACGGCTCGGCCGTCATCAACGTCCAGAGGGGAGCGCCGTGCTGCGCCAAGTTCACCGACGACGAGGCGTGGTACCGAGCCATCATCGAGAGGGTGGATGGTGCGAGACTCGCTGTCAGGTTCATCGACTTCGGCAACAGCGATGCAGTGGACAGAGGCGACGTCAGGGCGTTGGAAGTCGATTTCTTCGCGGTGCCGCCGTTAGCATTCCAGTGCAGGCTTCAGGGCATGTCCTCGTGGAGGCCTGGTCAAAAGCAGAAGTTCACCGATACCACTCAAGACCAGGAAGTCACGGTTGAATTCTTGACGAAATCTGCCCCGTACGCCGTGGAAGTGTCTCTTGGTGGGAAGAGTCTGTCGAAAGTTTTCACACCTGATCCACAGTCCCCACCACGAAGCTTGTTCGGTGAAACTTCCTCCTCCCAGAAAAAGCAGACTACCCCGCCTAATTCTGGATGGAATTCTCAATCGCCCAAGAAGAGTTTCGGATCTGCACCTGTCCCGGATGCGCAATCTCCAAAACGAGCCTTTGGTGCACCTCAAGAGGATTCTCGACCACAGAGATCGTTCGGTGCACCTGCACCCAAGTCTGACTGGGATTCGTCTGCAGATTCTCGACCACAGAAGAAGTCGTTCAGCTCGCCCCCCGCCAAAGAAGAATCCCGAGGAAGAACGTTTGGATCTGCTCCGACTCAGGGACGGTCTTTCGCATCGCCGCCGAGAAAACCTGCCCCACCTCCAACTCTGGAGAAGATTCCGCCTCAGGAACAAGTGTTCACTGCCCAGATAGCGCCCTCTGCTGCCATCGTCACGTGCATATCTCATGTAGACAAAGACGACATATATCTGCAGCCGACCAAAGACATCAACACCATCTTGGGCTTCAGCAACAAGATCGGCAAGCTGCCCACGAACGAGGTAACTCCTGCCATTGGACTGGCCTGTGGAGCACTCTTCGCGGAGGATAACACGTGGTATCGATGTCTGGTTACCGACGTTGCGGCTGACAAGGTTTCTGTTAAGTTCGTGGATTTTGGTAACGCCGACGTTGTAGCTTCTTCCAAGCTTAAACAGTTAAACAGGGAGATGTTAAATGTGTCGCCTTTCACTTACCGATGTCGTTTGAGTGGCGTCCAGACACTGACGCCAGAGTTGACCGACGTGTTAGCTGCTGAAGCGTCCGATAAAGAACTCACGGTCAAGTTCTTGTCTCAGGAAGTGCCGTATATCGCGGAAATGAAAACCAAGGATGGAAATGACATCGCTCAGATTCTGTGTCCGAACAGATTCCCTGATCAATCCGTGCCTAAAGTTGCTTCTTCTGGTGTGGTGTCAAATATTTCCATTGATGGTAAATTCTACATTCAGTTGACAAAAGACAAAGAAAACGCCAAGAAACTCGAAGAAGAGCTGAAGAAAATCTATGCAAAGGGAACCATTGATAATCCCGGTAGTTTCGAGAACGGGAAGCCATGTTGTGCGTGCTATCCCGACGACAAGACCTGGCAACGAGCGATCGTTACCAACGTGGATGATGGCAACATCAAAGTCCACTTTGTCGACATCGGCGTGACGGATACCATTAAATCTGCGTACATTCAGATCCTCCCGAGAGAGTTCATGTTCACGCCTCCCTACGCCTACGAGTGCATCCTGAAGGACTTCACGAGCTGGACGGAGGACCAGCGGGACAAGTTCATCGCGATGACCGACGCCAAGACGATGAACATCCAGTTCGTGTCGCAAGGGCCGGCTCCGTTCAAGGTGGAGATGACAAGGAGCGTGGGTCTGGAACTGCTGGGAGAGGAGCCTGATGTAAGGCGGGTGTCGTCCAGCAGCGGGGGCAGCAGCGTCCGTGGAGGGTCCGAGGAAAAGTCCGCTGATCAAACTCCAACGGTGTATCCGAAACAGAAGCTTTCCGGAGAGGAGACCGGTCACGTTTCCTTCGTGGACATTGGCAATTCCTTCTATGTGCAGTTGGCGTCCGAGGAAGAGAAGTTGGAGGCCATCACGGAGGCGCTGCAGGCGGAATATTCGGAATCCGGAGGCGAACGTTTCTTCGGACTCGCGGTCGGGTCCATCTGCTGTGCCAAGTTCTCCGAGGACGGTGCGTGGTACCGGGCGGTGGCCACGGAAATAACCGGAGAGCAGATCACCGTGACGTTTGTGGACTATGGCAACACGGATGTGGCGACCATCGAGAAGATCGCGGTGCTGACGGAGAAGAACCTGGTGGTGCCGCCCCTGGCGTATCGCTGCAGTCTGGCGGGAGTCCGCGAGTGGACGGAGACGTTGACGGAGCAGTTTGACGCGGCCACGAAGGAGCGGACGCTGACGGTGACGTTCCAGGAGGCGGGTGGCGCCGGCGGTGAGCGGTACTCTGTGGAGCTGAAGCTGGAGGACAGGCAGGACATCAAGGACGTCCTTGCGGAGGCCATCGCAGAGGCTGCCGAGAGTGCAGGTACGTCGCATATAGACTCCATATTCACTCTCACGTCACACATCATGACCAAATTAATAGGTGTGATTACAGCGATAGAAACTCAACTTTAAAACTAGCCCAAATGTTTAAATAGTAAATCATGAATTTCTACAAGCTCTTTGGATACCTTTAGCATTTGGAGAACTATCCCTATGATTTCTAAAGAAATAATAATAGCTTCCCTTTGTTATGATTCATGCCCTACGTTTACCGGTATTCATTTATTTGTCCATTTTATTTTATTTTATTTATTTTACTTATTTATCCATTTTTGTTTGTGTTTATTTATTTATCGGTTTTCTTTACTTGTTTGTTTGTTTATTTATTTATCCATGGTTTTTTTCTTATTCATTTATTCATGCTCTCATTGGTCTGTTGACAGCTGGAGGTTACAAGCGGACGACCTTCAAGGTGGGCCACAAGGTTTCCGTGTACGTGAGTCACGTGGAGTCCTCGCTGGACTTCTGGGTGCAGACCGTTGCCTCGGAGACCAACCTGGCCAACATCGGCACGGCGATCAGCGAGGGTTACGAGGGCGGGGAGAAGACTGAGCCTAGCGATTGGCTGAAGGAGGGCTGCGCAGTTGTGGCCAAGTACGCGGAGGACGACCAGTGGTACCGCGGGACCGTCCTCAATGTCGGGGAGGACACGTGCAAAGTCCTGTTCGTGGACTACGGAAACGCAGACGACGTGGCCAAGGCCAACGTGTATCCAATCAAGCCCGAGCATACCAAGCTGTCCGTGCAGGCTGTCGGCTGTAAGCTGGGACGACTAGCCGCGGTCGAAGGTAAAGAAGACGCCGCGATGGACTACTTGTTCGAGATGACCAACGAGAAGACGCTGTCCCTGGAGGTCGTGATGAAGTTGAAGGACGGCAAGGTCAGGTACGTCGTCAGTTTGCGCGACGGCGAGACCGATGTAAGATGTAGACTTGTGGATGGTGGTCTGTGTACCGTCACCGAAGAAGATAAAACTGATGGCGAAAAGACGGAAGCTGATGTAGAAATTCCCAGAAAGACTGAAGCTGATGTAGAAATTCCCGAAAAGACTGAAGCTGATGTGGAAATTACGAAATCAACGGTAGTTCCTGTAGAATCTGAAACTGTGACCGAGGATGGTGCAGCTGCAGAGGCGGAAGTCCAGGACGACCTCGACACAACTCCGAGTCCGTTCTCCTCCATCGACCTTCAGGAAGGTCAGCGAATCTCTGTCCACGTTCAGAACGCTGTCACGCCCAGCGAGTTCTACATCCAGCCAGAGAGCTGCAAGCGCAGTCGAGACGCACTCATGGAGGCCATGTACGAGTTCTACAACGACCTCGCTGAAGGGGACATGACCCTGGACACGCCTCTTCCAGGTCAAGCGTGCGCGACTACGTACGGCGAAGACGAGTCGTGGTATCGGGGGACGGTCCGGTCCGTCGACGGCAACAGCTGTAGAGTCGTCTACGTGGACTTTGGTAATTCGGACACTGTGCCGTGTTCCAGTGTACGCAAGCTGCCAGATCAGTTCACGAAGCTGCCTGCCCAAGCTGTCCAGTGTTCGCTAGCCGGGGTGTATCCCAAGGAAGGGACATGGAAGCAGGAGGCTGTCGACTTGTTTGGAGAACTCACTGCTGAAAAGTAAGTGGAGAAAATAAATCAAATTTGTATAATTTAAATGTATTTTAAAAGATTGTATAATTTTCAGCCATAAGAAATCCGATTGTACAGAAGTTATTTCAAAAGCCATGTTTCACAATTGTTATTATCAACTAGTTGAAATTCATTGCAGTATTTAGTTGACACAAAATCTTGATGCATTTAGGCGAAATATTCCAGCAGCAACGTAAAGCAATAAATATATTTCTAAAAGTGATATTTTCAAACATCCTTTCTTTTCCCAGAGAACATTGATAATTCAGCATATATATCGCCAAAATACCACTAAGAATTATGTTGTCGCATATGGGCATAATATTCCCGTAGCAACGTAAAACAATAAATAAACCTGTTTTTTCTTTCGCTAGGACATTGATAATGGACATTCTGAACCTGGGTGTGGATGGTCACTGTACAGTGCACCTCCTGCACATGGGGCTGGCGGTCAGCCGCGTCCTGCTGGAGAAAAACCTGGGAGTGGACGCGGCCTCGCCCGTCGCAGTCAGTCACAAGGTCAAGCGAATCTTCTCGGACGCCAGCACGCCGCAGAAACTGCAGTTTGAGAAAACCCCAGAATCGGAGCAGGAGTCGTCAACCCTGAAGGAAGGTATTAGGTAAGTGCTTCAAATTAATTTTATGCTATACTGTGTGGATTTCAAAGGAAAGTAATATAAACAATTTGTGAGGTATCTTACTTTGAATATCAGTGGGACTGTTTGTCTTTTTTTTTAAACAATATTATTATTTTTTAAGAATATTTCTTAGATTTGAGAAAGTTATTTGTTCCTTTTCATGGGGAACTAAATGTCCTCGCCAAAAGCCAAAATGGCGGTTGATATTTTTTTGGCGGTTGATCTGTATGATTCATACAGACATCACATCTCAATCTTCTCCAGGTCTATCAACTCTACCTTGAACATTGCTGATGAGTACAAAGTTTTCACCAGCCACGTGGTGAGTCCCGGCCTCTTCTACTGCCAGATGACGGCGTCTGTGGCAGCCCTACAGCAGCTGATGGAGCGGCTTCAGGCTGCCTACGCCACCCGGTCTTCTGACCCAGCAGACCGGTGTCCAGTTGCAGTTGGGGACCTGGGCGTGGCCAGATTTGCCGAAGATGGACAGTATTTCCGTGCCAAAGTGACCGGTGTGAAAGAAAGGGGTCTGGATGTTCTGCTTCTGGACAATGGCCGAGACGAGTCCATTTCCACTTCGGACTTCCTCGTGCTGACGTCCGAGTTCAAAGAGGAGCCATGCCATGCGTTCTTGTGTTGTCTGAGCGGGGTGAGTCCAGACGGTGACGAATGGACCGATGAAAGTTGTTCGAGGTTTCAGAAGCTTGTCGATAGTAAAGAACTCGCTGCCAAGGTCGTATCGAACTTGGACAGCTGTTGTGTTCACGTTGACCTTACATTGGACGATACCAGCATCGGTGAGACGCTCGTAAAGGAGAAACTCGCAGTGGTGAAGGAAGATGCCGACATAGTGAGACGAATCGAAGCGCTTATCAAGCCTGTGGAACGTACAGACGAGGAGGCCACGACTACGCTGATCACCACCGCAAAGAATGACGACGGTTTCGAATACCTCGATCTGACCCTTGAGAAGGACTACCTCGTTACAGTCCCAGAGGCCGCCACTCTCGACCTGTTCACGTTAAATTTGTCGGAGGTCTCAAGGAAGGTGGAAGCGATGACGGCCGAGATCTCGGAGTACGTCGACAAGGAAGCGCCCGATGACTGGCAGCCGACTGTCGGCAAGGCTTGTCTGGTCAGTCGGGACAGTGTGTGGGTCAGGGGGAGGCTTGACGAGGTGGAGGAAGAGTCATTTAAGGTGAGACCTTGGGCTATTTATTAATAGTAACAATAACAATTACATTTAAATATGTAGTGCAGTGCTCGACAATAATGATGTCCACCTGCCCGGGAAAGATATTATCCACAGTTGGGACAAGTGAAATAGCCCGCAGACAAGTGAAATTATATGTGGGGATTAATGAACAAAACTTGAGTTGAGCATGAAATCGTATACTAGAAAAATTTAATAGTTTCGGGGCCTGGAGTAATAATGTGGCCTGTCATTGTGACCATTAATATGACGATTGAAATTTTATTACTTTAGGTGTACCTTGTGGACTGCAAAGAGACGTTTCAGTGTTCACGTGACAGAATTCGCAAACTTCCTGAAAGATTCTGTCTTGTTCCAGTGAATGGAATCGAATGTCAATTGGCCGACATTGAACCTGTGGGTGGAAAATGGTCGGCAGAAGCTGTTTCACACTTTCATGGTTAGTAGACGGACGTAACCAGAATGTACTGCCTGTTCTGATCCTAATTGGAATATAATGTATTCTGGACACTATAAAATTGATACAGGACACATTTTTTCAGATGGTTTCTTGGTGCCAGCCAGTGCTTTACAAGTTTCATCATGCTGTGAAATAATAAGCTACAATATGAGCAAAATACTCCTTGATTCTCTTCTGAACTCCATTATTTGTTTTTATATATAATTTCAGAGATACTTGCCATATTCTATATTGTCCTATTCAGTATTTTTGTTTACTGGTATATCACGTTTACCTTGCTGTATTTCAGATCTGTTGGGCGATTTCCTATTGGGTGTGTTTCTGGTGTCGAGGTCCGATGAGGGCATGTACTATGTGCGCCTCCATGACCTCGAGGACCTGTGTAGCACCACCGTCAACCGGCAGCTGGTGGACCTCGGGGTGGCGCTGCCCCGCCCAGGGTCGCTGGTTGAGATGGAGCTACAGCTGGAGAGTGAGCAGCTGGACACCAGCATCCTGGAGGAGACAGGTCTCACCATTCTCTGTACTCTGTATATTTAGTATACCTCTTGTTTCCCTGCTTGGCGCTCAGCATCCTGGAGGAGACAGGTCTCACCATTCTCTGTACTCTGTATATTTAGTATACCTCTTGTTTCCCTGCTTGGC
>JAUTBV010106921.1:0-14856 GCA_032361325.1 Lepetodrilus fucensis
TTATTATTATTATTATTAGTAGTAGTAGTAGTAGTAGTAGTAGTAGTAGTAGTAGTAGTAGTAATAGTTGTAGTACTAAAGCAAGTACATATTATTATTATTAGTAGTAATAGTAGTAGTATTAAAGCAAGTACAAGTTTCAATTTTGGGCAATTTATTGCTTTAGTAGAAATACGAGCACACAATCTCAATTGTCGGTATGGAACTTAATTCATGTCAATTTAAAGAGCAACCAAACAAGCAACTACATACATAATTTGACCAGTCAAATATACGATAGGTAGTCCTGAATTAATATTGAATTAATGCAGTCCAAGATAGGTTTAGCTTTAATTCCAAGAAAATATCTTCCATTTACTGTATAATAAAATTAGCAACACATTATATATAAAAAATGGAATTATTATTTTAATTCGTATACTGGTACTAGTACTTTTCTTTTATGTGACTTGTTCTTTTACGATTTATCATTTAAGCAAGAGGCATACAAAACTAGGATTCCCATAAAAATTGCGGTTACTCAACAGGCGTTGATCAGTTAACATTGAATTAAAAATAAACCAGGACAGAAAGTGTCCTGCCAGGATCCTTTCCGATCCTGTTGGGATCCTATAACTATTTTTGCTATGTTCCATTTTGAAATTGGTGTCCATGCGCTGTCACTACAATACTTACATCTTTTCTTCCTCAGATAATTCTTAGAAATCACCAGATGATTTATCCAGATCCGCTTATGGTCAGTTGGTATCATTCACACCCAACGACATCAAGTCAGATGTCCAAGTTATATTCTGTTGTGAAGTATACATCGCAGGTGAAAGTTCCCAGCTAGAGAACTATTTAAAGTCCTCCTATCTCATCCATAGGAAAAAAAACAAGTCTCAGATACGATATTTTGTCATCCAAAGTGGAAGTCCCCACCACAGAGAGATAACTAATCAATTGTACAATTACTCGTAAGACGCAAATAAAATCCACTTCACAGTTACGTCTAAATGAAAGACCAGGTAGAGTTCTTTGCCAGACTTCTTGCTCATCACTCTTCATCCGGGCACTCACGGTTGTGATTGACACTTAATTAACCAATCGTGAATCAGCATTGGCGGATATCACACCTACAAGTGAATATCAATAACACACTTTCAATTACGTCTGGTGACCTCACTGATCAATGTATACAATAATTTAGTGCTATTCACCCGCTTTTAACGTCATACTGAGTTTGTCACACATTACCTTCGACCTAGCTCTGGATCAATTGATCTCTGATGAATGCTTGGCGTAACATGGTGGTTAATTGCTGTAGTATACGATATATATAACTAAAAGGGAAATGTGAACAATAGTTTGGAAGATAATATATACCATGATATGTATGTCTACTAAAGTAGCAACGGACATTGAATATGGTTGATAAATGCGAATATACGAGATCAATTTCTGTGTCCATGATTACCTTAAAAGTATGTCTTCAAGGTATACATCTACGGTTGCTAAATTAGAATTATGGTAGTAAAATTGTAAGTACGTACTATTTTATATAAAATGTTCACCAAAAGAAAGAATGGTATTACCATTGTATCTACTATGAGACCATATACGAACTGTCGTAGTGATCTTGTATATATAGGGAATTTACTAAAGCGCTATGGTCTCATGGTAGACATGAAAGCTTCAAGAAACGATACTCAGGTGTTAAAAAGAAAGTAATAGATTATGCAATATGGACATTTATACATGTAAGGTCCTAAAACTATTTCTATTGTGGCGGGAGCTCAGTTACAACTAGTGTAGCGCTACAACTGTTCTGAGCAACAGGCCCAGAGGAACGACCGCTTTGGCTCAATGGATAGAGTATTGGACGCTATCCAGCAACATGGGTTCGAATCCCATGATCAGCAGGTTCTGTGGCATTAATGTTAATGCTTAGTTCATTATTAGTTAATACACACCAAACTCATTTGGAATTATTGGAGCGATGTACACCTATTGTAGATTTCATCGAGGGGAGCAGTTGTTCATTAACTGACAACAATGTATGTCCTACACTCAGACTTCTGCGTTGTTAAATCAAATACCAAATATAAGAAGGTTGATTTTTGGTGCTCATCTTTAAATACACACACATTCTCGCACATACACATCTATGTGTGTGTGCACGTGTGTTGCTATATGTACAAACACCCCCGCACCCACATACTGTTATGTATCAACCAGACCATACCTATGTAATCTGGCTTGGACTAAGTTATAAATATCATATAATTAACCACTGGTGTTAATAATGACCATAATTATGGCATAGCGATACATCGATTAAGATGGTATAACGCTCTCTGAAGACACGTACACTGTCCATATGAGGCGCTGTCACGCATGTACATTGATCATATAATTGACACTGTGTGCTAGTACTCTGTATGCAGGCTAAATCTACACATAAGGACAGATCGAGTACACGTTGTTGCATCCTCGAACCCAAGCGGTACTTAATTCCATTCGTGGTACCCCTGACAGACATCTAGATAGAAACCTGTGCAAAAGGTTTAGGAGCTATAAATAGAACAAAGATAAACTCTATTTCATTGGATAACTTTATTTCACGCCAAATTCATCGGGGAAAATGATTTCATTGGTTGGCTGCGCCTCTCCCTTCTAGATGTGTGCCAGGGGTACCACATGAAGTGAGTAATGAACGGAATTAAGAACCGCCGAGGTGCGAGGATGATGATGTTAGGGAACATTTGTTGCAGCTTAGCTAGAGGCGCTTCCTTATTATAATGTTTGCCAGTTACCTGTCGATATTTAACCTTTTCTTGACCATGAAAGCCAGAGATGATGAGTGTATGGATAAATAGACTGTAATAGAATAATTATGCCGGTATTCTTTTCTCATCGGTTACTTTGTCTTTGATACAGTGTAGTAATAAATACAAGAGCATGGCAATGTAAGTAGCTTCAAGTTTCAAGATTTGATTATATTTTCTCCATCTTACATACATACTTACATACATACAACCATGCATAATACAAGCATACATACACACATACAATCATGCATAATACAATCATATATACACACATACAATCATGCATAATACAATCATATATACACACATACAATCATTCATAATACAATCATATATACACACATATATGCATGCATCCAGAAAATCATCGATATGAATGAAATAGGTGCAATGTCCTGACAATGTTGGTCGTAACACTATATAATGTCCTGACAATGTTGGTCGTAACACTATATAATGTCCTGACAATGTGAGTCGTAACACTATATAATGTCCTGACAATGTGAGTCGTAACACTATATAATGTCCTGACAATGTGAGTGCTAACACTATATAATGTCCTGACAATGTGAGTGCTAACACTATATAATGTCATGACAATGTGAGTGCTAACACTATATAATGTCCTGACAATGTGAGTGTTGACACTATATAATGTCCTGACAATGTGAGTGCTAACACTATATAATGTCCTGACAATGTGAGTCGTAACACTATATAATGTCCTGACAATGTGAGTCGTAACACTATAATTATAATGTCATGACAATGTGAGTGCTAACACTATATAATGTCATGACAATGTGAGTCGTAACACTATATAATGTCCTGACAATGTGAGTCGTAACACTATAATTATAATGTCCTGACAATGTGAGTCGTAACACTATATAATGTTCTGACAATGTAACTGCTAACACTATATAATGTCCTGATAATGTGAGTCGTAACACTATATAATGTCCTGACAATGTGAGTGCTAACAATATATAATGTCCTGACAATGTGAGTGCTAACACTATATAATGTCCTGACAATGTGAGTCGTAACACTATAACTATAATGTCCTGACAATGTGAGTCGTAACACTATATAATGTCCTGACAATGTGAGTCGTAGCACTATATAATGTCCTGACAATGTGAGTCGTAGCACTATATAATGTCCTGACAATGTGAGTGCTAATGCCCTCAGAGTGTGGATTGGCTATTGTCTTTCGGATTCGATCTCAAGGCCAGGAACAATCTTCACCACTTATCCATATTAAAGGCAGACACTATAGAACACATTAAATTCTTCAACGTCACTCTTGCCAAACAAGGATCTATTTTACCATAATGCCAAGCAGACAATAACGAACACACATTATATTCTTCATCACCAATCCTGTAAAACAAATATTCATCACTATGTTGTAGGTGGCTATCGCATTACGTACGTCAGTTAACAATTCAATGTCAATACACGACCATTATAAAGACTTGATTTTGTCGATATTTGGAAAGTGAACAACTTGACCCACTTTCCATGTACTAGTATCTTATGACACATGATATTTAACAAAGCGTTTCACCGAACTCATATAGCACTATGTCAGCGTATGGACCGTTCTCACCAAGACATTAATGCTGTATGTACATAATCTAATACCTCTATTACAAGTCCTCTGAGCAGTCTTCAGGATAATATTACGTGTGGGCCAAAGGGACATTACTCTAGGATCGCTTTTCTATTTGACCGGAACCAGTGAATATAAACCGGAAATACAGACAGGAACACGGGTCCTGATGACCTATAGACAGGGAAGCATATACATATCCTAGTGCATGATTCATGTCAGAAGCTCAATGTACCGTGGCAATGTAGTTATCATCCTTAGTCCGACAAAACCAGGCGGTGCTCACAGGTTTACTACAACATTCAGAGCTATGTATGTTGCGGGTTCCATCCTGATATGTAAAAACAGTCTTGAAAGTTGATCTAAGCCAAATTTCCAGCAATCTGATTCGCTCACAATGTCTTCTCTCTCTCTCTCTCTCTCTCTCTCTCTCTCTCTCTCTCTCTCTCTCTCTCTCTCTCTCTCTCTCTCTCTCTCTCTGTGTGTGTGTGTGTGTGTGTGTGTGTGTGTGTGTGTGTGTGTGTGTGTGTGTGTGTGTGTGTGTGTGTGTGTGTGTATCTAGATGTTATTAGATGCGAACTACCGTTTTCCTAAACATGACAGTCAGAATTAAGGTGTATTACTGATGTTCTATACATAAAGTAATCATTATTTCTAATATAGTTAATTTATGTGCTAATAACAGTGTGTTCTTCACCAGGAGGATACATCTAGTTCGTGTGACTTAAAATATCCCATATGGATTGCATATATCCAAGTGCCGTGATTATGAACTTGCTCCAGAACTCGGCCAAAGAGTTCAATCGATGTGATATTCTGAGCTTTAGTACGACACATGCTACTAACGTAATTAAGTTCATCCATGCCCCAGTACATGTCATGGATATCGAGATTTGTCGATTTCCAGTCGATCGTGAAATTCACAGAACAGAATAGAACATACCAGCGAATCCTTTTAACATTAGTTGAAGTTTGACCAAATTTGCTGAAATAAATTAACATGCCATCAGTTAACTCACTCTACAGTTTTAACATTGAATATAAACCTGCTTACACTATATCATCTTGTCGCTCTGTTACACGAAAGCTGAGCATAGCATTGTATATGTAGTGTATTACTGGTATAATGTAATATTCAGGGTGGTGAAGTTCTCCTTTTACTGGTTGGTCTTTACATGGCAAGCAATATAAGATATAATGTATTGGATACAAGCCATCATGATATTGTTACAACTCTAATGTACTTTCCATTGATTTATTAGAACATCACATACTCGTTGGTGTTAACTACTAGTATACAATTATACAAAGTGAAATAGCTTGGTACCTTATTTTATCAGTATCATGATAATTGATTAACGAAAACCCAATTGCAGAATCCCAACGATTCTGTTGACAACGTGTTGTTGTTATTACTGTAGATATTGTAAATATTGTTAGTACAATAATTGTCAAAGACAAATACAATCGGGTAAATGAGTAAGCTCGAATAATTACCGATGATAATATATTATTCGATACATATTGTATTTTGTGAACATCATCTATCATGATATTGTTGTTTTCATCACAATAAGTATAAATAAATACTAAACAACAATGCATGGTGGATACTACAATAACACGACTGAATTTAGCTAATATAACGGACGATAATAATTGTCAACTATTTATTTTTACTAAATAGCTATCTTTGGTAAATATACCTGGTTATATGTCAATACACCTCTCATATGATATAACCATGGACATTATGTATTATGTGGTATGTTTATCCAATTCAGATAATACAGTTTCCAACCCCTGGCTAAGTTCGATACGATCATACGATCAATTGATCATCAATGTGAAGGCGATAAAGAATACAAAACGTGCTTCCGTGTGATACCAACATTATTTACCAAAGTTGCATAAATATAAGCTGACACGGCAGTGTGTTTAATGTTTGATGTATTACATAAACAAACACTTACTAAACTGTATATTACTTTCCCGTTTTCCTATTGTTTTTCTTCAGAATTTCAGCATGATATAAACAGCAACCAATGTTTGATATCATACATTAGGTCAGTTTAGAGTGTAGAAACGATAACTCAGCTATTCTTCTTCTTTAAAAAAATCCATCAAGTTAAAACCAAGTACACATATGAAAGTTACATACATCTCTCACAATACGATCTGTAATGACTAATATTTCTTGGTTTATCAGAACAAAATCGCGATATACAGCTGCCAAATTATTACTTCATAGTGTTAATTGTTATGGCCGGGTGATATAAGCATGCTCCTACTGGTCTGAGAGCCATTTATGTATGACCACGTCCGATCCTGGGATTCGAACCAGAGTTGCTGCATTGTGAGTTCAACGCTCTACCGACTGAGCCAAAGGGAAATCCTGATGGCCGAAATTCTTAAGAATTGACCTAGAACACTAATATGATATATCACACCCAGCTATACGTTGATAACGTAATTGTCTATTAGTTGTCCATGTATATGTCCTAGAATTTAGAAAGATAACAACATAAAGGCATAATATCACAGTTGGTTGGCCGATATAGTCGTCTAACACGGTTTAACCTGAAAATAAATGCATTTGTTTTGACTACACATTTAGTTTATACAACCAGTTACCTATTCTACATGTCTGATCATTAGTTATCACTATTGTAATTTTTATTAATAATTCCGCCATTGTTCGCGAAAGATTGCTTTGACCGTGTTCAGTGAGTAGAGTTACCTTCCTTGGTGAGAAAACCAGAAGAAATTTGAGATAGGACGTATCTTACACGGTTTATACCAGGAAGTGTTTACAGCAATACAATTTTACCCTTACAGCGGTAACACGATATGTGGAGGTACAATAGCGATTATGTGTATGCTGAGAGCATGTACTTTGCATTTTAACTCCAATTATGCCCAAAACGACAACTTAATTTGTGTCAGACTGTGATATTATGCCTTTAATTAAATGGTAGCAGGGTACGGCATGTCAGGTTTTCTGTTTTCAGTATTAGATTGTATGTATGCTTCCTTGAATGCATGCATAATCTTAAATACAATTCGAGATTCGTCGAATTCATAAAATCCCTACTATACATAATAACCGCTGTGGAGCTGTGTATAGAGTACACTAGGTCTCACGCCATCACGCAAACTAGACATTGCTTAGCTGGGTCTCTAAAGTCTGACTCTAAAATCTGTTTATTCAATTTCATTATGTATTAATTAGTGACGTCTTGCAATGAGACAAGGAGTAGCCGTACTATGTGGAGCGATAGTACCCGTAGCTTGTTCAACTAAGAGTATGCACGCGCACGCGCACACGCACAAGCACACACGCACGCACGCACACATTCAGGCATGTACGTCCATACACACACCTAACATATCCTGGGCACTGAATGACCTAAATGGCATACTAACTAAATACATATTTGTTACATTTTATATTACCATTATAAGAGATAGGGACCATACTCGAAATGTATTTTCTCTCCCATGTACATTTACCACTACGTTGTGATGATGCGATGCGACTGACTGACCATTGCATTGGCGATACGTAATAGATCGAAAGAAACAATATTATACTACTTTAGTTTGGTGTTGAACGTCTACATAGTATATACTACTCTATCGTATCTAGTAAAAGACCATAGCCTCCTTGTATAAGCGATAGTTAGATACGACCGCTATTTGATATCCGTGCATATCAGAGTGTCTGGACTTTAAACCTCTTCACATTGAAGCAGTGAACACTATACAATACTAATACCTTCTTTATACCTTCTTTATCAATACTTCCTGTGTTGCAAGGTTTGAGCCTGATGCACATATCATGTATATGTTCACCTCTTACCTGGTGCGATATGTCACCACGTCTTTATAGTAGCTCTGTATTATGTTATCTACACGGTAGTCAACCTGTTGAACGCCATGTCCACTAATGTTCACGATGACATATACCAGGATACTGTGATTGGTCATGATAAAGACATTCCTGAGATACTGTGTGTGGAAACAGCTATAGCGTCTATATACCAAGAAGTCCTACAGGTAGTGGTTCGTGGATTTAGCACTGTTCTAGGACCTCTTGTCGTTCTTGGAGATATCTTGGAACTAGAATCTGTCTTTATATTAGAGTTGTAGTATATTTTAGGAGGTGTGTTCATGTATATAGCGGTTATTGGTATGCATGCACGACCTTGTGAGTCATAAAGGTTCAGAGGAGTAAAGATGTGTTCGTTCTATGGAAATATACAGTTGTTCTGAAGAGTAATGCTAGTTCTGTGGAGTACTTGTGCTCGTTGATATGGTGTTCTTAGACTCTGGCATGGCAGATTGTATGGATCATACTGGTCCATTTTGATGTGCTATAAGACTTTTAATGATTTTAATGATTTTTTTACATTTTCTTTTAAAGATTGCTACGAAACGTCTTTGGCAAGGTCATTATTAGTAGCACGATCAAACTGAGATGTATCCAAGTCTATTCAACTTAACAACGCCGAGTTCAGGAGCACCGCCTTTACCCGCGAGACAGAATCCACATGTTCTTGCAAGGAGCGTGTCTTCTCCTGGAGGTAAAGCTGCAGCTGAAGCCGTTGACCGTCAGAGATACAGGAGGCCAGCTGTTCCTTCTGCTCCTCCTCTTCCACAGCCACCACCCCTCCCTTCTCGCCCACCACCTTCCCTTGCTCGCCCACCGCCTCTCCCTGCTCGCCCATCGACCTCCCTTGTTCGCCCACTCCCTTCCGTTTGTGGCCGACCGCCTTGCCGGAAGACCATCAGAAGAGAAGCCAGCGCTGCATCTTCCGCAGGTACAGAACAGAACAGAACATGGGATTTGTATCAATTAATCTTGCAAATCACTAATCAGTGTGTCCCATTTGCTACTCCATCGTGACCTGTCCTCATTGATCATGAGTGCATTTAGTTAGACCTTTAGAAAATGCCTAACTAAATCAACTCAATGAAGACAGTGTCGCCTATGCGGCATTTTTGCAGGACGACAAAATACACCCGACAAGGGAGTGAAACCAATTAGGGGCTGAACATTAGGCGTAATACATTTCAGACCTCGGTGCGTTGGCTGTGACGAGGACCTCTCGATCAGGCATATCTTGATTGACTGTGTGGACTTTGCAACTCCACGTGCCGAGTTTTATACCTCGCCTAATCTCAAACATCTATTGATCATATTTGTCCCTTTTAAAGGAAATTCGATTATATATGAAACGTTTTAATTATGCATATGCATCTATGTTCTGCACCCCCAATTGTGTATTTTACCTTAAATAAGATATTGGCATGATTTTTCATGCTTGTTTTATTGTATTTCATGTCATATCATAACTATGATAATTTAACATTGTAATTTAACATACGTGACGTATGGGTGAAATATTCAGAACAGAACATTCCAGTTACGACCAAAAAACTAATTCAATCAATCACATCAGTGTCGGTATCTGTCTCTTTCTCTGTCTCTGTCTCTTTCTCTTTCTCTGTCTGTCTCTCTCTCTCTCTCTCTCTCTCTCTCTCTCTCTCTCTCTCTCTGCGGATACTTATACTATTTCAATTAAACCAAATATAAAATCAATTCATGATTACAATGTACACTGAAGCTGTTGTAATTGCAAATCTCCTCGTACAATTTATATCTGTTATATTTTAACCGTGAACCAAAGTCAAAGGACGATATAACTCTGAAGATCCCACATGGACAGACCATACATCTGGGTATCGTTTCACAGAGCTCTCTTAGCCGCTAAGAGACCCTAACACTCTCTAAGCAAGGTATTAGCTATCGGCACAGAGAGTGCTATGGTCTCTTAGCGGCTAAGATAGCTCTGTGAAACGACACACTGGTCAATATTCACAGTGCCATTGACCGTACAGACACACATTTGTATTACCTCCGTTGTGTATTTTCAGTCTCATCTAATACTGATCCAGACATGGAGAGACAGCTGTCGTGCTCTGTGTGTCTAGAGCTATTCACTGATCCTGTCCTGCTTCCCTGTCTCCACTCCCTGTGCAAGGGTTGTGTGAACCATCTCCTCACTCCAGTTCAGCCCAAGACGTTCTCGTGCCCAGAATGCAAGCAGTCGGTACACTTAGGTCCTTCTGGATTAAAGTTTTTGAAGAGAAATTTCCCGCTATCAAGCATAGTGGCCATATTCAAGCAGGCGGCCCAGGGCAAGGAGAAACAACCGCCCACGAGCACAATCGCGGTAATGTACATTAGCAGTTTCTTGTAGTTAAGCGTTCAGCAATTTTCAGACATCGCCCCATCAATATAGATGGCTGTTCTTCACAGGAAACGTCTAGTTGTGGTGTGTCCTTCTAGACATACTGTGTTGTGTACCCCCACCCATGATCTTTGTCAAAGACGTTTCGATTTGTAATGATTGCTGACATTTTTTGAAAACTTGCCAATTTGTAAGAAAATGTCAAAAATCAGTAAAAAATAAATTGTAAAAATGCCATAAAACGTCTTTGACAAGGACTACCCCGCCCCCACCCTCCTCCGACACACTTTACAGTATATTGATAGAATATTCATGCATATTTTCCCTTTCAGAAATGCATCATTTGCGGTCAATCAACACCATTCATGCACTGCACGACCTGCAAGATGACCTTCTGCAAAACATGTTTCACTGACTTTCACCCAACTCCTGGCGAATCGTCTGGACACAGCCTCGTGCCCGTGACGAATCCTCCAGGCCAAAGGCTCCAGCCAGCAGCATCTGATGACGCTAGTGTTCAGAGGACATTGCGTCATCCAAGCCAAAGGCTCCAGCCAGCAGCATCTGATGACCCTAGTGTTCAGTGGACATTGCGCCATCCAAGCCAAAGGCTCCAGCCAGCAGCATCTGATGACGCTAGTGGTCAGAGGACATTGCGTCATCCAAGCCAAAGGCTCCAGCCAGCAGCATCTGATGACTTTAGTGTTCAGAGGACATTGCCAACCGGGCAGATAGACCCTGGTGGTGCTTCTGGAGTGTCTGTCATTCAATTCGACAGACATAGTCCAGCCCTGTCTAATGAAGCTCCTCTCCAGTCTACACAGTCATCACAGTCATTGCAGTCCCTACACAGTCTCCATGCACAGTCTCCTTTATCGCCACTGACAATGGAAGAGCAGAGACCCAGATCCATTGCTGTATCGAGTCATGTTCCAGTTCAGCAACCACACGATCAAGTACAGGTGACGAAATCAATTTAAAATTTCGTAGTAAAATTTATAAACTGTAATAATAATAATAATAATAATAATAATAATAATAATGAGGAGGATGAGGATGGTAATGATGATGTTGATGGTGAAGCTGGTGGTAGTGATGGTGATGTGGTGGTAGTAGTAGTAGTGGTGGTGGTGGTGGTGGTGGTGGTAATGATGATGATGATGATGATGATGATGACATAAGTTAGGTGTCTTGTTAACTGCCCAGGGGCCATGTTTCCGAAGCTGTCGTATACGTAATGACATCGTTAAGCCTTCGTAAAGAAACATTTCACTATTTCTGGATCATCAAACCTTTCTCCACGAACAGCTTAACCATGTCAGGATCCTGTAAAATGTTATATTTAGAATCCTGGAACAGGACACTCAACACATATGTCTGTGTCGGCTCCGCTTTATAGCTATGTCTTGTTGGTTATATGTTTCAGCTACAGCTTGTCAACCTGATGGAGCTTCAGCATCGCGTACAATCTGAGCTTCTGAATGTTCTCCAGCACCGGCATCAGGGTATTTGATGTGACGAGTTGATGAGGACTTACCCATTGCGATGGCATCCTCTGTGGAGATATCGTTCCTCAACATTAATTTTTATAATAATTGTGCATTTCCTTTGGAGGATATAGAACAGGTGTGTTCTATTCTGGAGTATATAGAACAGAACAGGTGTGTTCTATTCTGGAGTATATAGAACAGAACAGGTGTGTTCTATTCTGGAGTATATAGCTGACCAGCAAACACATTATACATATACGTTATATTATTCCAATGCTGTGTGCGGTTTTAGTTATACATGAAAATCGGCGATTATTATGAAGGCTAATGACATTGACATGACTTTCACATGCATGAAGCTATGAACGATAATGACTTCTATGAAGTTCACCGAAGGGCAAGACTGTCACGTGTGATACTGTCATTTATCGTTGTATTACGCTATTATGTATTTGCTAGGTGACATTATTATATTTATTTAAATCGGTTTATAAGCTAGATGGTGAATACAGGTTTCAATGTAGAACACATGATGCCTGCATGTATATATTGGAGCATATGCTGTGATTGACAATGTCAGTAACAAACTATAAATGTACATATCATATATTCTTTAAATTGATACCCAATAGCAAACACTCTTGAACGGATTATATATTACCATACCAAGTGATTTGGTCATGTACAAACCAAGTCACATTATAGCAATGATGCGAGTACAAATATTGCTAAAGGTGAAAATGTTCCTATGATAATATCTTGTATGTGTCAATGATGCGGTTTGATGTCGAACAATGAAGTCTCCTCACTTTGTATTCATTTACTAAGATAAAGTGTTAGTGTTATAATAATAAATGAATAAAAAGCATGTATACATCTACAGGGAATTAACAAGAAGTGGGAAGTTACTGAATATAATTCTGCATTTCAAAATGGATGTAGTTTCCGGATGAAATCTGTCAACTACCGTAGGATGTTGACACTATTTTAGGAAGAAATCTATGTATATTATACTATACAAGTATGGTATACTCAGCGAATGTACACTAATTTAATGTATGTCGACATAATTGGCTTCATGCTTTCCGGTTAGTTATCTTTCAAGCACCGTTAAATTGCGTTTCTTGGTAATCAAAGGTAGTGTGCAATGCTTTACTTATATCGTCCTTTTAGTAATGCATCGTGTTCACTGCACCTGAAACATATACTAATGTACTTTATTGAATTAAAATAAAATATAAACTTATATGGATTTGATCATACGTGAAAAGAATAGTATCAAATCAACTGATGTCCCCTCATTCTGTAATGTGTGTGTTTGTGTGAGTGTGTGTGCGCGTGTGTGTTGTAGTAAACAGCCAACATATAAAACACGTCTGTATTGCATAGTCATTAATACTAATGTAATTCGTCATTCTATATATCCAATATTGAATGTTCAGTGAGCTATTTTTAAAGTGCGTTGATATAGCTTTCTCCTTATCTCAGCTAGTAACAAATGTGCAAATTACAAGTACAGTATATATTGTAATCAATATGTATAATAAACATAGCCCTACTTCTAGTGTATTGTACTGAGTTCCAGCATACGTCTAACATTAGCATTGGCATCCACAACCCACTGTCTTAAATAGATGTACTTTCATGATCATGACTTTGCGGAAATATATTTAGAAGATCCAACAATCAGGCAAATCCTTTCACGGTCATGCAGCAGCAATTTTGAAGGCATGATCTACATTTTGAGTTAGATTTTGATATGGTTCAGCATATCAAGTGCTTGCTTCAGATCTGAGACATAGGCTTGGTATGTGCATTGCCATCTTGCATAGGTGACCTAACTCGACTTACTGGTATGGCGTAATAAACAGAATCAGCGTAGTTCGGAGTTCTAACCTTCCCCTGGGGAATATATTCCCAGATATCTGGGAATTAATGTCCTCTTCGGGTTTTTTATTTATACACAATGACAAGGAATTTGTATTCAAGTATCTGTATTACAGAAAGTCAGGTTCTACAGAATGCGCGAGATGTGATGACATAATGTCACTTGGTGATGATTCTTGATTATATTTGTCAGTGGGAAATATAATATGAACCTTCATGAACAGAAAGCATGATCATGTATGTGCAATTATATTGTTTATAATAAGTAAATATGGATAGGCTTATTGTTTAGGCGCTAGGTCATGTGGAGTATTTTGTAAATGAGAGTTCTATTTAGGGGTTGACCGGTGGAATCTTTCAGGACTAGCATCAAAAGACAAAACACTCCACCAAAACTAGTCTCAAACAATATATAATACATGAGCATTCAATTAATGTTCAAGGCGAGGCTGCACCGGAAGTTGACAGAAGTTGTGGCAGTCTGAAACATTCTGACGAATATTGCACATGGAAAATTCATTATGAAATTCCTGTATATAATTATATATAAAATAATATAAAATATTACGTGATTAGGTGTGATATGTGGGTTTCTAATAATATTGTTTAAGAGATGTGCTACGTAAGTATTTATACCAAATACCAAACGTCATAGGCCTATCTATAAATATTTTCAAATTCTAAATTCTAAATTTTTAAAGATTGAATCACAAAACGTACACACACACACACACACACACACACACACACACACACACACACACACACACACACACACACACACACACAAACAC